>JAIPRL010000895.1:0-39226 GCA_025469235.1 Pemphigus obesinymphae
AATAAATTATACATAAAAACGAAATTTAAATGAAAGATTTTCAGAATAGAATCGGATATGTTTTGTGTTTCGATAGTTAAATTAATTTAATAATTTAACTATCGAAACTTAAAAACACTAAGAAATTAAATTAGATTTTTATTTTAATGTACGTTAGCGTTATGCAATTTCCGACACTATTATGCGATTGCAGCGTTCGAAAAGCTTTTGGTTTTTACAGATGTTTAAAGTTAATGTTGAAATCCGAAAATTAAAATTAAATATTATCACTATAAAACAGACGAGATAATAACCACATCAAGTCCATCACATCTTGTCAACCGACTCGGAAACAAGGTGAGCGATAAAGCCATCTTAGATGCCATCAGAGATTTTAGGATTTAAAAAGGATCAACACAGATGCCACCGGTGCCATCACAGATGAATTAAGGAACATATGAAATCAATGCATATAAATATATATAATATATAGCGGAATTAACGTTATTAACTTCAAGACGGGTCCTCAGTTTTACGTTCGATGATAACTTTAAGGGCCGTTCTCAGTTTTTGTAAAAAAAAACTGTTATCACCTTAGAAAAGTGACATTTCTATAATGTTTTATGGTAATAGGTAAATTTACTCTAAAATTAGAAATGACAAAGCTGTGATAAGAATTCCGAACGTAAATTTCCATAATTGTTGGTTGGTTATAGACGAAGAAAGAAAATTTAGGTTTAGCGTCCTCTTCACCTTAAGATCACAACGGATATAGAGTGACAACAATTTTACATGTGGCCATTTCAGCGTCCATTCGCCTTTGAGATGACTGACATACACATGCCTACATTATACGGGCATCATGCTAAATTTACTGTTAATATCATAGAGTATTACACTAGGTATTACTCTATGGATGATATTGACGACCGTACTAGTTATAATTTAATTTGGTGATCAACACATGCTGGAAACATATTCTATATAGGCTATGGCTCTATCCAAGCGCGGACTGGCTGTGGTCCTACTAGTCCTAGTAATGCTACAGTCGGCGCACATGAATTTCCTCCTATCGGTTACCTACTCGAATTGCCTCCCGCGTAAGGTAGTTCAAAATTTTATACTTGAATTGCCTCCGTTAAAAGTTAGAATAGAAATCGATAATCTATAATCGATATTTTATGTTTTAGAAGCGTAAATTATTTATATTATTATATATAGGTAGTACCTATAGTACCTACGCAGTATTTTTTAATTATTACGAAACGATAATTAATGTATGTATTTTGACAAAATGAAAAAATATAATATATATTTTATTCTTTAATTGATATATTTTTTTATTTAAATTTCAAATTTTTAAAACACTTCAGTTCTGTCACGACAAAATTGACTTTTGGTGACATTGTGGTTACAAAATCATCGATTTCATAAATTTACCAAATTGTATTATTTTTTGTTTAAAAGCTTTAAAAAATGTATCGATATTAATAAAATAATGGGATACATCGATTAATCGGTGGGTATGATATTAGAGGCGATTCGAATAAAAAAATATCTACTACCTGGATTTGGAAGGCAAATCAAATGCGCTCGATCAACATACTTTGCCCTCGGAATATTATTTGCTTTGCTTGGAATAATTAGTACAAAGTAGTTATAAACAATTAACTTTAACAATTAACATAGCGTTAAATAAATAACAAGTTGTAAAATAATTAATATAGAAAAACCATTTTAAACCTAAAAAATATATCAAATAACAATTCGTCGAAGAAATCGAGTTTAGTAGGGGATAAACATTTTGTTGGAAATTACCAATTTTAGATATTGTTTCTGTGTTTAAATAAAAAGATAATTTTTGGAGAAGTTTACATGTAGCCTATACGTAAAGGCATATGCGTATAAACAATCGTCGATGTTTGTCCATCGTAGAGATTTACCGTTTAGCCCAATATGTATATTGAAAACAGATTTGAAATTATCAGTACCTACATTAAATTTTAAACTATAATATTTATTCATTTTCAAGTTAATAAAACAATTGAAAAAATGAAAAAATTAAAACAATTGATTTGCAAAACAAAGTTGTTAACAAATTCAAACCTGTTTTCAAAATATTTATTGGACATCTCAATAAATCACTAGGTACTATAGATAAAATATAGGTACCTACCTATAGGGGTTTTTTTTTTTTTATCTAGGAATGTAAAATTCGCCTCAGAGAGCAGTCTTAATGTTTGAAACTAAGATTACTAAAACAGCTCATGGCTTAAACAGAGATTTTAGTCTTTAAGTATATAAATACAATAACCAAAAAAGGGATAACGTAAGAACAAAATAGTTACCTACCTACAATTTATATAGGTGTATGTACTTAATATTTAAATGTTTAAAAAATAGTATAGTACCTATAGTATAAATTCTTATTTAAATTAATACCGAAATATTCAGGTATATGATGTTTATATAAATACGTATATAGGTATAACAGTTTAATAATAATTTATATAGGGATAATTTTAATTTTTTTTAACTAAAAAAATAGTTATAGGTTCTAACAATATTTTAATTTATATAATAATTAAATAATGTACATAATATATAATATATAGCCTATAGGTATATTATAATTTATATATTCTGAAAATATATCACAAGCATAATATATTGAACTATATTTATATAGTACCTACTTCTAATATAGAGTGAAATAATACCAACAAAAAAATATGTAAATAAATAATACAGGCAACAACATATTTAAATATTTTGTATTTTTCATAATATTGTACTGATAAAATATTAATTATATTAAATTTAAAGTTAAACTGGCAGCCATCAAATAGAACTATATCTACAATTTTGAGTTTTGAATTGTAGGATAATTATTAAGTTGTAAAAAATAGAAATTATTATTATAATATATTCCAACAAAAATATTTAACATGAGTACCTATATAGGTACATATTTCCAATTCAAACGCATCATTACTTTTTATAAGGCATTTTTACTATGTTGCATTGATAATTTTGTAAAATTAAAGTTGTAAGTTGTAACTAAATAACATAGCACATTTGCATATCATAATATAAATTATGTTTATTACCTTCTATAGCCACTAGATATATAATATTATGTAAATGTTACCGACAAAGTATTAAAAATAAAAGTAAAATTTACACCATTCCTTATAGGTATTTTGATTTTTGAACTAAACATTCGTCAGAAAAATTTAAAGGAATTTAAATTTAATTTGCCAAAAATATTTTATACGATTGTTAGGAATTTTATAAAACCGCTTAAATATAATAATTTATTTACATCACGGTGAGCCGATAGTTGTGCAGCTTACAGTCTATAAATACATAATAATATTTATTATTAATATTTAACTATTTAAAATTTATTTTAAAATAAAAAATTTAATTAAGCTAAATTTATAAAAATATTATTACTTTACTATTTTTATTAAATATAATAAGGTACGTATATATGCGTATAATAATAAAAACAATGCATGATACCTATTATATAATGTATTTATTTATTAGATCATGCATGGCATTTTAAATCAAGTACTTACGTAACATGACTTATAATATAAGTGATATGATATGATGTAAGTTAAATGCAAAAATAATTTTATGGCATTGTAGGTTAAAATATTTTTTGAATAGTTTCGTACAACAAATATATTCCTGTCAAATGTATTGAAAAATAATTTAAAGTAAAATATTTGATACCCGAAGGCTGATTGTACTCGTAACATTATAATTTACAGTATAAATGATTTTTAAATATTGAATTTTTATTACAATGTACCTAATACAGTTATTACAATGACCCGCTGCTAAACATTCCGTTAACGTAGTGGACACATTTAGCGGCTACCGGGCAACTTTTAAATATTTCATTAAGTATTACCTACAATGTTTTTTTAAGTGAAATGTTATTTAGTTTTAACTTTATTTAGCGGCACGTGTTGGTGTCTGTTAAAATTACTAGCGGGAAGAATCCATGGATTAGGCACAGCAAATACAATATATTTGTGGATTTTACGAATATTATTATTTTGATAAAAGCTGTTTTTTTTTTATCAGTTCGAGTTTTCAGCGTTTTCGCTTACGAATAAATCTGTTCTATGCATTTACTTTATTTTTTTATTGTGCATTTGTTTTATTTTACATTATAATATTAATTTAAAATGAATAATATCAATAATTTAATTTAATTTATTGATGAGTTAAATTATATTGGTCGTAGAAGACCATGAGTGTTATACCTATAATTACTATAACATTTTAACTGAAGATGAATTTACATATAGATTTCGTCTTTCAAAAAAATGTGTAGCGTAACTGTTAAATTTACTCGTAGAAAAAATGAGAACAGTCTCCAATAACACATTTAATTATTATTAATTTCTATAATAGATACCACAAAATATAAATATTATTATATAACTATAGTACCTATATAATATTATTTTTATAAATCGTTTTTTATATATCTGTATTCTGTACCTATACCTACGAAATATTTTTTTAGGAATATGGCACAAGCCCCAATGAACTAAGTTCTATTTACACTAAGGTTTTATGCTTTGAGCACCATGCTTATATCAATGCCAGATATGTTTGATACTTTGGTGTTAGTATATCTTCTGTAGGTAGAACAGTCAAAAATGTTTCCTCTATACTATTGCGGATTAAGTGGAGTATTTTTAAACATTCCTATTATCCTGTACAAGATATTGTTTAAACGAAAATTAAAATATTCAAAATTGCTCGATTTCCGTTAGTCTTTGGTGCAATTGATTGCGCATATATGAGAATCCATTCTCCAGGAGGTGAATCCTCAGAAACATTTCGAAATCGCAAAGAGTAAAGAAATATTATCAATACACTTATACTAGATGATTTCAACGTGAATTAATAATTAAAAATGTAATTATCAATTTAAAAATATAGGTAAATGTAGAATGTTCCATTATCAGTTATTACAAACAGTTGATTTCATTATTAACCAATGAAAATCATTGTACTATTTAAAATTATCTGATAGTCAGTACTTGCGGTAACATTGTAATAATGATCTGTATTAAACTCGCCGCTAAAGTACCTGCTACACAAAACTACACGCTAGCTTAACTAGCAGTTAAATAAGATTTAGCGGGACATTGTAATAACGGCCCTTAAAAATGTGAATTTTTGCAAAATTGCAAAATGTGAATTGTGAACCGACCAGAATTTCATCTAGTCAAATTAAATGCCGATTATAAGTTTATTTAAATGATTATTAATAGTTAATTTTTTCTAAAATCTATCATATGAATATTGTACTTATATGAGTATACTAGGTAATAAGTATCTATACTATCTACTAGCTATATAACGATAGGCGTAAAGTAGTATTTATTTATGACAATTCATACAGAAAATTAATTATTTTTACAAGATTTAGGTATTAGTTATGAGTTTATAACTCATTATAACTTTAAATTTTATTATCATTAATATTAATTTGCTTTGAGAAAATAAATAATTTTGATAGAAGACATTTTGCGTAGAGATTTGAATGACAACTAAATAAACCTTTACCCTATAGTTCGTCATAATTTAATGTGAATTTATCATATATATATAATATATAAGTCTATAAGTAATTTTACATTTTTCCTGGTCATTTTTGCTATTTTATAGAATGTCGAGTTTAACACATTGTCGGTAACAAATTTATGTTATAGCAGCAGAGACCTCCAAATTTTTGATAATCTTTAGTATTATTTAAACGAAAACATATTTCAGGTAAAAAAAATTAACAAAATAATTTAATTTGTTTTACAAAACTTACAAATAATCTTGTTTTTTGTAATTAAAATTGTAATAATTTAAAACTTGTTTTTGTATTTAACACATTGCATAATGTAATAGGTGATATTTATTTAATATATAGATACGTAATTAAATTTCACAATTAGTGAGCGCCATGTTTGATTGTTGGTATTGATTAATTTTCGAGAATATTTTAGCAAACCACTGTAGTACTACAGTGCAAGCTATAGAACCAATTAAATAGAAGTCTATGGCTCTAATAGACCAGACCCCTCTTATACTTGTTAAAAAATATATAGCTAATTGTAAAAAAAATACAATATAATAATATAAAATATACCTGAAGTTTATAATTGTACATCATACATGGGATGATGATAAAACAATACAATTATTTTATTTATTTTCAATTAATGTTTGTAGTTGTAAAACCAAATTTCTTGCTAATGTTAAGACTGTTTTAGCGTCATGGTGCTCTGCCATTTCTAAAATATTATTATTATATTATTATTTTTCAAATTATACTAGTGTTAAAACATTTTATTTCATTAATGTAGATAAAATCGATACATCAAATATTATTATTTTTTAAATAGTAATTGATTAAATAGGTTGGTTACCATTAAAGAATTTGATTATGTCTGTAAAATCCATATGATTAGCCAAAATAATATCTCTGTACGTTTCCACAAGCGCGAGTGCAATGAATAACACAAAATGAGATGAAGACATTTCTTTGGCAGCCCATATAGTTTCCCATACCGTAAATACATCATCATATAATAATTCTGAAAATTATTTTTCTTTTTAATATATACATTTAAAATACCTATTGCATAATACTACAATAGCAGAGGCGTGCTTAGGAATTATATATGGGAATGGGGGAGGATGAATGGTGGCATACATTTTTTATAATTCCCGTGAAGATGGGTGCATAATTTTAAACATAAGATTTATAATGAAAATGAACGTAATTATACATTTTTTACAGGCCCGGACTTCTGTAAGATAGAGGCATAAATATTTATAACATCTCAGATAATGATTTTTAATTAAAAATTAAAACAAAAATTGCAAATATTTTAACAGTAGTTGTCAAATATGTCTATAAAATTATGAAAAAATAATTACCTAAAAATTTGAAAAATAACCATTAGTATGAAAGTTACTACAGGAAAATGACCTCAAATTTAAAATAATAAATAATAAAAAAGTCAGGGAAGCATTTCGTACGTGGCATCGGGTACGATATAGATAAAAAAAGTTGGTCCATCGACTCTTCGGTCCTTAGACAGGATAGTTTATTATTGTTATTTTACATTTAAAAGCAATGAAAAATTATTGGGTTTGATAAATAATACATTTTTTGAACGAGGCTTTGGTGAAATGGTTTTTTTTTTGTAAAAATCAAAAAATGACCTTTTAAGTACCAACTATATAGATTGGATTTCCTAAAGAAAAATGTTCTTTTTGAAATGTATTTTAAATATAACGTATTAATTAACCAGTATTTGAATACGGAATAATTTTACTCGAATACCTACTATGTAAAATTGGGTGTCATTTATGTAACTAATAAATAATTTGCCAAAATAGCTTAATTATTCTAAATCAAATTATTTTTATAGTAGGTATCTAGGGACTAGGAGTTAGGACCTAGGTATATTAAGAGTAACCTAATTGTAATTACAACAAAAATATAATAGATTACATTTTTTTTTTAATTTAATCATTTAAACCAACAATACTATTTATTATTTTTTTTTTTTTTGCTACAATATAGGTATAATCAACTACATACTGGTATAATAATGAATTTAATAAACTAATTTTGTTATATCATGGTTCCAGAAAGGATTTGAAGCTCATTTAAGGGAGGGACCAATTTGTAATTGAAAAATAAAGAGATAATTTCTATTCAAAATCAATTTTATACTTTTCAAATAATAATAATGAAAAAAAAAACTTCACTATACTATGTAGACCACTGCAATAAAATAAAATAAATATACCCATAGGCGTAGCTTTAGGGGGGCTAAGGAGGTCTAGCCCCCTAGAATTTACTCAAACCCCTCAAAAAAATTGTTTTATAGTTGCTAAACTCTATGTGTTTGTACAGTATTTTTTTAAAATTTTATTTCATTTCAATATTCAATATAATTTTTGATGGGTTTGGATAGTTTTATGACAATGAAAAGAATTTAATATTTCATAAGATCAATTATTTCTCAAAAATAATATATTAATTATTAAATAAAAAATAAGATTATTTCATACTGGATATAGATGTGTATATTTTTGGAAAATTTTGTGATAAACGATATAAAAGATAAAAAAATATTGTTTCTCACTTTCTCAGTAAAATCCCATGATATGTTATTTTATAATAGGTAATAAGACAATTAAGAAAAGAAGATACCTATTTATTTATTTATATATAATTGTTTGTACATTACATATGCACTAGTACAATTGCCTATACTAATAAGATACACCTCAATAAGAAAATTTGCATTGTTCTTGGGACAAAATTTAACAAAATTTAGATCATTTTGCATTATGTTAATGTGAAGTTAACAATTAAGTTTAATAAGTAACTTATAAAATTAAAAGTTAATTTGTATAAAAAGTACCTGACGTTTAATATAAAGTTAATTTTTAACTTAGTTATAACTTTTAACTCATTAATTTCCAGCCTTGTGTATCAGTTATCACTAATATCACTAATATACTACTAACACAGAACTAATATATACTAATGCGTGAGCTATTTAGTATTTGGCTAAACAGTAAGGTTGCGTTGGGTATACTTGTCTATTTGCTTGTACCCTATTTCTTATTTTAAAATTAAAAATTCTATGATTTAATAATAGAGAATTTATTGTCTTCTCCTTCGCCAAATAGCAAAATTATAAACATGTTATATAATTAACAATATAATATTGTGTTATTGCTATAAGTATTAGGTACCTATATATTTATATATTTAATCCGTTACTCGTTTTTATTATATCCTTTCCGAGTTTGCATTATCCATTGGGTAAACAATAGTTTATAATTAGGATAATAGGAGCCATTTTGTGTCGTTATAACTTAAGAATAAAAAAATATGACATAAAATAAATTATTATAATATAATATGTAATATATATAATTTATTTTATGTAATAGTTTATTATATTATATTTTTAAAAAAATATTTGTATTTATAAAATTGTTTATTTAATTACCTCGTTTGAAATCCAATAAGAACCATCGATAACAAAAATAAAAATGAGTAAAGTCTCCGTTTTCGTGCATAAGTTCAAACATTTCTGAGTCTAATATTTGCACAAGAGATCTATCAAATTATATTAATCAAGGTTTAAAATCGAACAGTTAATAATATTATAGTTCATTAATAATATATCACCTCATATTGGCAAAATGAGAGTCCATAGCGCCACCGCTATGAGGAAAATTGGCAGACATTCTTTCCATTAATAAGCAAAAACATGAATAGGACAAAGTTTCATCGTCCAGAATGACCAAAAGAGGAGCGACGAGGTCACACATTCCTTGCATGTACCCCATTTCTAAATGATCCCATACATATCTAAAAATAACAATATAAACTAAATTAGTTGATTGTTATTTTTTTGAATTAACAAGAAACAATGAATATTGTAATAATATACATATAAAATACAAAAATCATATTAATATTAATTTTGTGTGAATTATTTCTAAGCTCCATTTGACCATTTTAAACATTGACAAATATTATTATAAACAATTAAATAAGATAATTAATAAACTAGGTACCTGAATAAACTGAAGAAAAACTAAGGAATCAGGAATTATTTAAATTTAAGCATTTTTGTTTACAATATTGCAATACTCACGTGCATATGATATTCCTTAATTTATCTAGATTTTCAAGGGTAAAGTATGGATAATTCCTGTCGCATCGTTGAACATCCTTATCAATTCGATGGACATTTAGACCAAAATTTTCTACTAATTCCACCTATACATGGTTTATTATAATAGAATAAACAGAATAAATAATTTATAGTTAAAAAATACTGACTTACCGGATAAATTCCTCCTTGAGAACTTGCCGGAGATATACAAGCAGATCTTTGTTCGTAATTGGAGCCTCCTACTCCTTCATTATCTTCCACTGCTAATTTGGAAGCTTTGTTGTCTTCGATTTCTAAAAATTATGTATACATATAGTTGGCTTTGGTGAGTCACTTTGATGAATGTATTAGTTGCAATGGTGTAGCCAGGATTATGCAATAGGGGGGAAGGGTTAAGTATAAACTAAACTATAAGTTTTTACATTTTTTGTTAGATTTATTTATTGCTCAATGCTCATTCTCTTATTGGACCATTCAAGGATTAGGTTCAGTGGTGTACATACAAAAAAATGTAAAAATTAAAATAAAAGTATAAATTATAATACATTTATTAGGTTAAAACGTATGTATGAAAAAAAGGCAATGTTGAGGCCGCTGGGGGGGGGGGCGCGGTTTAAACACCCAAAACCCACTGGCTACGCCACTGATTAGTTGTATTATTATTTTGAGTTTAAAAGTAATAATAATATCTTATTATTTTATTAATAAGTTAGGTACATTCTAAAAAAATGATTTTAAATGGAACTTATGGTTAGGTACTAATATAGTACCTACAATGAAATAAAAAGTGCAATAAAATTAAATTAAACAATTTTCAGATAATATGTAGATTCAATTTATGATAAATGATTATTATAATATCGTCGGCTTCTTGACTAAGGTTATTAACGGCGGTTTACCATTTTTTTATGATGCCTTCTAGCGTAAAATTTATTTTCTTTCGATTTACAAGAGTCATCGAAGGTGAATTTCCCACTCTAAAAGTCTCGTTTTTAAAAATTTAGTATTTATTTTAAATACCTAACGGCTAATATAAAAAATCGATAAAGCGAAAATTCATCAATGGTTTAGTCTAGTGAGTTTTGGCATAAATTGAAATGATAAATTAATTGTTAGCTAAAATTCATTATCGATCCAATAGTGATATTTTTTTAGATATATATAAATAATTAATAAATTGATAGCCCGAATTCATTATCAGCACGCGCGCAGCGTGATTAATATTCAATTTTTAAATTTAATTTTTCATTTATCAATATGATTTTAACGTTATTTTTGTTATTTTTGACTTTCACAATGTTATGATAATTTTATATAATTTTGTTAACATTATTTTACAACGTGATGTTTAAAAGTTGTACATTAAAATTAATTAAAATTGCGTATAAAAACATATAGTAATATGTACCCAAGGAGTATTAATTTGTAATATTAGTAAGTACTTTTATAAAAACTGAAATAATAGAGTATGTCTATACATTTTCATGACCACTTTATGCATAATTAATAGACTTATTATTAGGTACTACAATATCAAGAAAATAAGAGAATAAATTATATATTAAAAGTGATAAAAGAGGAAAACATAGTCCAATAAATAAAACAGATAAAGAAGGTAGAGATAAAATAAAATCTCACATTAGGTAATAATTTCTCAATAGTTAAGAGCTATTACACCCATAAATCTAATAAAAGACTGTTATACGAAATTAATCGTAGATATAGGTGGTGGAAATAAGATTACATGTAGTCGTTGAGCGACCAGGCCGAAAACCATGTTGTTTATCGACGAGAAGATTGTTAAGAGATGGACGATTTGAATTGAGAACCAAGGTTTCAAATATTTTAGATAGGTGAAGGAGTATTAAAATATGACGGTAGTTTGTAACGTTGCTTGGGTTACCTGATTTGTTTGAGGGCAGAGGGGAAAACTCCTGTTTGTAGGGATTTTTTAAAAACAAGAGAGTGAGGCCAAGCATGAACATCAGTCAGTTTAAAAAGAGAATGACCTTGGATACCATCAGGTCCAACTTATATAAATAAAAATTAAAAAAAAAGTCAATATAACACAGAGAAAACTAAGTAAGTACATTAAAATAATCACTCTATAGGTATATATAACTTCCGATTAGCTTTTAAGTAGGAAATAGGTATTATATTTTTATTAATGCTTACCATTTTTAACATTTCCATCAATAGAATTTTCCAATGATTTTTCCAGGCTTATATTTGTAGTAACAATTACTGAAGTAGGACAATGTAATGGTGTATCTAAAGATGTAAAAATAGATATTATTACTAGTCCATTTACAGAAAAATTTTAAAATACTGAATTAGTTTTACAATTTAATTTTTAATGTAAAAACTAAAATTAAATATTAAAATTATTATTTTAATATTTTAATAATCTATTGACACGTGTAAATAATGTAATTAATGTATAACAAAAGATCGATAGTGAATAAGTGAACCAATAATATTTTATTTAAATAAATTAAATTTTACCAACATAAAAATAAGGCATGATGAAAATTATATATTTTTTTAAATGAGCAGTAATATTTTATTGTTTTATGAATCATTAATATAATTACGAGTATATAATTACCTGCAGATGTAATCTTCACTACTTTTTTAATTGGCACGTCTTTTTCGGTAACTTCGTCTTTACCCAATCCTTCATCCGACGATAAAGATTTCTGAAATAAGAAATAAAATGTAGTTAAAATGAGATTATGAAATGTAAATAATTTTCATTATAGATAATTGGGTAAAATTAAAGTACAGGTATTAAAAAAAACTATTAAAAACTAAAAATATCAACGTTTTACAATAAGGAAAATAAAAATGTATTATAAAAAATAATATATCAAAAAGAAAATTCAAAAAGAGTATTTAAAAAAGTAAATTATAGGTAACTGCAACTAGTTTCGACCATAAATCATCATCAGGTTATCTATAATACTTTTTAAAATATTCTCGGCACATTTTCTTTCTTTATATTATTTTTTGAAATATATTTTTACTTATTTTATTTATATATATTGCTATTTTCTATAATATATATAATTATATTTTTATAAGACTATTGAATTCTTTGAATTATTTTTTTTTTTTAATTTTAAATATGTTGTACAATATTTTACTTTATCACAATCAATAACTTTCGGTACATTTTCAATACGTTCTTCTGTATTTTGTTGATCGTTATCTGAAATGATATTAAATTACCTCCAAATTTATTGTACCTACTAAAAGTTAATTAAAAATAGAACATACAGTTTTCACATAAATCAACATTGTTTTCTAGTTGAGTTTCATCAACAACCGGAGGATTATCTTCATCCGATGAAAAATTTACATTATCTTCAAATACCTATATATTATATTACATAATTCCTATTATTTATTACATAACTAAATAATACAATTTATATTTTCATTAATATTATATATGTCTTACATCATTACTAAGTTCTTGACTGAGAACTTTTGATGTGTTAGGAGTAGGTGGTGGCGCATCTCCACCAGACGTACTTTCACTAGAAAGTTTTGCTATATTTGCGGCCATTGTTTCGCGATCTTTTTGTCTGATTATTGCTTCGACAGCCATCCATTCGGACATTGTTGTTTCATACTCTTGCTTGCAACGTAAATCGACAGCATTGCGTTCTTCTACTGTACTGCCAAATTTATAATGTCCTAATAAAAATGGCCAAACCTAAGAAAAATTAATTTAAATTATATACTTCAATGGTATAAATCTATGGTAACTATTGTACTTCTTTTCGTATTTCATGTTGAACTCCACCAAAATAGGTGAGTCTAAAAATTTCAAACTTCACATCCTCATTGACAAGATTTGAGTCATTTTTAAAGGAATACCATTTTTCTTTAGTTAATCCTGTTTCTGCATCATTAGAATTTACTATTGCGGTATTTACAAGGCCAGATAAATGAGTTCGCACCGTTGTTAAATGACGACAATATGCAAGCCATCCATAAAATGCTCTTGATATGATTTGTTTTTTCATGGTTTCGCATAGAATTTGTAAAGAGTCACTGAAAATAGTAAGATTTGTTTGTATGATAACTGAAATTATTCGAGTAGAAAAACGTTCTTCACGCATTGATCTACAGGATTAGACATTATAAAGATTGTAATATATAATGTTGTAATAAATGTATTATAATTTCAAGAAGTATACACATGTTTTTATTTTACTATTTCAATTTCAGTACAAAGTGTACAGTGTACACTGTATACTATTAACAGTATTATGGTTAATAATAGACCATGATATTTAAAAAATATTTTATTAAGATGATATATATATATATATATATATAATGCACATATAATATACCAATTGAAAAAATTCTGACTTCTGACACTGAAAATAATCCTGGCAGTTTCACACCGCACAACAGTGATCACTGATCAGATTTGACATCTGACATTTTGTTGTTTGTATTACAATTTAAGAGAACTGCAGTCGTTAAATGGTTTAGGCGGACATGTAGACATCTTATTAAAAAAAATATGAGAATTTAATAGGACAGGTTGAAATTTTTAAATTGATTTTATTTAATCAACTTATTTATTTTTCATATTACAAAATTTTTTTGTTTTATAACAAAAATATAAAAATTCTATTTTTGTTCATTGATATCACAGTTAAAAATTATATTTTAATTGTTAAAATGAAATTTATTCATTAACTTGTTTACTTTAGTTTAATCGAGGCGATTTTTAATATTCCGAAAATTGGCTGTTTTATAATAAAATTATATATATATTTTTTTGTTCATCGATATCACAGCTAAAAAGCAAATATTAAAAATTGCCTCAATCAAACCAAAGTTAACATGTTAATGAATCAAAGTTAGTTTTTAAAATTTAAATCCGTCAAACCCAATTTTTATAGTTTTATCAGTAAATATCATCAACTTTTATGTTATTTTATAGAGAATTGAAAATTATTAAACTTAATAACATTGAACTAGTGCTTGTGCGTACGAAAGTGTATGATTGAAAGTAGTGATTCAATTCTACGAAATATATGAAGCCATTGAAGATAGTTTGTTATTTACATTTAATACACGGATAAGTTATCAAATTACTCTCATGTTAATTTGCCTATACTCAGCTCCTAAGAATATGGTCGACTGTAGTCCCTTTAAGAATATGTCACACCAATGATTTTCAGTAGTAAAAACATGTCTACGAAAAACGAACGAAATTACCTGTTAGAGTAATTTTAGAGTTAAAATACCTATATTCAAATGTATACAAAATAATAGTTTGGAGATGACCTCATAGGATTTTTATAAAATATTAATTAACAAAGAAGTTACAGCGATTTCAAAACTAAAAAAAGGATTCTTATACATTCAATATTGTGCTATAGAATAAGAGAAGAATAAAAATCTTATGAGATCATGTTCAAAATATTGTCTTTTAAATATTTTATAATAGGTGTTTTAACCCTAAACCATTAAAAAAGCCTTTTTGTTTATTTTTCATAAATTTATTTTCAAACGAATGTCGTGATTACACAACAATAAAATGTGGTACGGATACGGAACTACTTATTAATTAATTTAAAAATATATTTAATTATTTTTAAATTGTTGGGTTTCATATTTCATGTATTTTCATAAAAAAAATTTCTATACAAAACCTCTTAAAAATGGCCACACTGATATTCTAATGAGAAAATTATCTTAAATCATGGTTTGTATTAACAGTCACAGATATAAGACATTTTTCAGATATTATGTTTGAGGTTTATTAGTATATACTAAGTATATACCTACTATGAACTGAAATAAAAATATTTTAAATATTTGAATAAATGATGATTTTATTACAAAATTGTATCTTGTGTTGTTAAACTTAAATGGTTTAGAGTAATTGTATTTTTAATGGCCAAAAATAATTTTGAGAGAAATATTTTTTTTAAATATATTATTAGTTGGTTTAATAATCAGAATTTTGTTAATATCCAAATAGAAATTTAAGAGAAAGGAATTCCTTTAAAATAAATATAAAATATTTGTAAGTACACAAATATTTTTTTTCAGATTATTAAAATTCTAAAATACGCCTGTGTCATTTTTACAATATCTTCGATTTTATTTAATGTTTTAAAAATCTACAAAAATAGTATAAGAATCAAAAGTGTTGATATTAATTTAGACATTATTATTAATATTACCCGGTATCTTTACTCATATTTTGATTGCTAATTAATAATGGAGAAGCTATAGGGTCTAAACTACTAGATGACGATGATGAATTAGTCGACGATGACTCTAAATGACCTCTCACTCTGTTGAGCATATTATTTGCAGCTGAAGGCATGGTCCAAATTTTCGAATCCAATATTTCTTCTCCCTTGGATACTAATATAAAATAAAATAATATAAGTATTATCCTACATTTATAATATTTAATTAAAACTTACAAAATTCTTCATGTCTAGCTTTACTAATTATTTGAAATACATAATCTCGAGATTCTTCGGTATTACTAGATAAATCATTTGAAATATCTTCCATTTGAGATCGTCCTTTTCTTCGTAATTTAGGGAACACTTTTCCTAAAAAGAATATGTCAATGATTAAAAACACACGTATGTTTTTAATTTATATGTAGTTAAAAATCATATTTTACTATTTTAGGAAGTTTTACAGGGGGGGGACTCACCCCTTTTTAACATTTCTTAAAATTATTATTTAATTATCTGTAAAAATGATGTTAATATTATAGGCATAAATTTGAGAGCCGATGAAAAATAACCGAATTAAGAAGGATTGTAGTCATAATACAATGAAAACATTTTTACCTTTGCCTCTTTGAGGCCACAGGGGAGGATCCAATTGACCGTGAGGTAATAAACCGTTTTCTAAGCAAGTTAGGAAGGCTAGTAAATGGCCACCTTGGGGAAAATGTATTGGTGGTTGCTGTACACCGTCCTGTGCGACTAAAACTATGGTTCCACCATTGTCATTTCCTATAAATGTATAACATTAAATATAGGTACTTATTATTGTATCAATATGTGACAAAAATACATTTATAATTGATTATTATTTATTAATTCGTGTAGTTAGTGGCGTTTTAATTATATTTATAATTAATATGTCCCAGTTTCCCATTTATTGAAAAAAACATATAGATATACAATTAATGTATTCTAACTTTTTTAATTTAAGATTTAGATAAGTTTTCTAAAGAGACTTTGAAAAATTAGCTGTAATAAACGCTCCCAGGTCAAATTTAATTTTCTAAAAATCTTTACTCGTGTTATTTATTTTATATGAGGGATAACCTATTTATATTTTATACCAATTTATAATGTTTGGCCACGAATATACATATTTTCAATTTCATATGTTATTTAATAGATTAGACACGATTAGGTACACGAGTCACGTGGGACCGGATTTATAGTTTTCCGATTTAAATTTTTTGTCTAAAAATATAACTGGGAAATCTATTAGGTAGAATTATGCATGACATGTGAAATTACCAGATAGAGAGTAAATAATTGAAATTGAAACTGAAGTTAATCCAGGAGAGATAACCAGATAATTCAGAAGAATTTACAATCGTCTGAAAAAACAGATTTTGCGTGGGATTGTATATTAATCGTTCATTATATGTAAATATATAATAAAATATTTCTGTAGGGATAGAATAAAATCCAGAATTATGCGGTCTTGTGTATCGTATTAATGAGATTCTCCTGTATTATATTTGCATTTTAATGTATAATTATATATTTAATCAGTTGGGTATACGTATTAATTTATGATTAATATGTAAATAGAATGATAGTTAAGTAAGAAATTTATTTTGTTAATGATTTAAATACCGACATGATAAATTAATGATTATACAAATATCTAGATAGAAAACATAATCAACCCATGCAATAAAAAAAAAAAAAAACTATATACTTATTACTTTTATTAGATATTATATTAATAGTTAGTAAAATACCTTGTTGATGACAATGGACATACACTATTTCATCTACATTAACATTCATTGCATAGTCCCAATACTGGCTGTAACACGGAAATATCAAATATTGTTAAAAACTACAGTTAGGAGTTAAGTATATATAAAACGTTTAATTTGACTAATTTTCATGCTTTTTTGAAGAATATTGATTTATAAATATTCATATAAAATCGCAGAATAGGTGTAATTATAATACCTATTATTTAATAATATAATATTGAAATAAAGAAACAATAACAACTTTAAAATTTAATATTAATATAAATATTATAAATTTAATACGTTTAAAGTTAATACAATTTACGTTTGTATTTACTAGTATTTTAAATCAACTATATTATATAATAATATATAGCCTTTAAAAAATCAATAGATATATGGGGTTGATATATTTCATTATAGTGAATTAATAAAAAATAATTTTAGCGAATGAAATGTATCATTTAATTAATATTTTTGTACCTCTATCAAAAATTAAATATATAAGGCTATAACTAAAGTAGAAATGCTATACCTATATTGAAGTTTAAAATTGGCTTAACTTTGTTTTTGAAGTTCAGGAATATTTTAAATTAGCAAAACTAATATTAAAGCAATAACGAAAAATGATATAGGCAACTAAAAAGTAGAATTAATTTCCGTATATTATTGTAATTTTGTTTACAAAATTCTTAGATATATTTGAGTTTATTGGCACAACTAGGAAGTTTTTTTTAAATATGCCAAACAATCATTATGATAGATCTCAATAATTTTAATCAATTATACTTTGAAAATATTTTTGATATAAGTTAATTTGATATTTAAATATTTTTAAAATTATAAAGCGTCCATAAAGTTATCCACGTTCTATCATCGATAAGATATAAGCGTCCACTTCATCCATCCATTCTTAATCCTTTGTTTCATATCCTCTTCGAAGTCTCCATATTTCTGTACAAAAGACCCTAAATAATGGAACATCTCAACCTCTCTCTCTACATTCCCACTCAACTTTATTTCTAGTCTTTCCCTATTTTCTCTGTGTTTCCTTTCCCCAAAATCATACTCTATATATTCTTTTTTAGCCTTAATAATCCTTAGTACTTTATTTTTACGAGCTTCCCTCCACTCTTCAAGTCTGCCATTTACTTTCTCAGGACTCTTTCCTATCAGCACTATATTATCTGCAAACAACATGTACCATAGTATCTCACTCTGTATACCCTTTGTTATTTTATCTATTAACAGGGAAAATAAGAAAGGACACAAAGCCGAACGTGTATCAGTGCACTCTCATTCTAACCCTAAAATCCTTAAAATTCTTCACACAGACTTTTCACTTTTGTACTTACCCCCTCATACATATCGTTCACATACATCTTTGGTAATCTATTCTTCACTAACGCCCATTTCAAGATCTTAGAAATCCTATCATAGGCCATCTATAGACCAATAAATAATTAAATAAATATAATAATGTTTATATTACACCATAAAAGTAATATCCCATATGTACGATATGTACTCGTATTTACATATTAAATTTTTTTTATTGATGTTTTGTAAATAAAATTTTTTTAACATCAAGTTTATGTTATATAGCTTATATTTCTTAATAATTCGTTTTTACATAATATTTATTTATATACATATACATATACTACTAAAACTAACCTCTTATCACTTGTATCAACTTCAGGATGATCATTCTGATTAGAACCAGGAGAATTACAATTCATAAGTTGGTTAGGAGTCCATTTAATAATCAATGAACTAGCAGTTTGATGCAATGACAAGTAACCTGCCATTGGTTCAGTTACATCCTTCTAAAAAAGCAAATTAGCAAATACAAATTTATAGTGTCTACAAATTAGAACCATATAAATCGAAACGTTAAAATATAATATTTTTTAAATACCGGTAAAACTAAAACATTATTTTTTCCGTATAATAAAGTAACTCTATTATTTTGATGTAATGATTCCACATAGTCTTTAGCAGATATAGGAGTTTGTCTTTGGTTATCATCATTACTTGTAGCATGTAAGTTTCTACGATACTGAAATAAAGAGTAACTAAATTAGTAGGTATATAATTAATAATAACTAAATTTATATGTATCTATACCTATAGAATATAAGTTTCATCATTTGACAATTTTAAATAGTATTTTTAATTTTACAATATCTCAGGTCTAAGTAAAGTTATTTAAAATTAAAATTTAATATAACATAATATATACGTACATTTATAGGAGTACGACAAGGTGGAGATGTATGATAACCACTCGATATACGGTGTCTTTGGACTAATTCATCGGCTGGTGGATCTGTCCAAAATTGATCATGTGATTTTGTACGCGAATAATCTAAAGCGCACGGCCCAACTAAAAAGAAAATATTTATTAATATTAAAAATACGTAGTATTAAGATATTTTAAGTTACCAAGAAGAGAACTTAAAATACTCCCATAATCTGGATCTGCCACTAAAGAATCTTTTTCATAATACTTGCTAAAAAAAATAAATGTTAGATTTCAGGATTTTATAAGTTTGGTGAATAGATTTGTATAATAAAAGTAATTTAATCTTCACCTGCAATTTTGAACTAAATGATCAATGATCACAGCTAAAAGTTTTTCGAATAATGCCAAGCGAATCCATAGATACTTGGGAAGAGTAATAGATGCCGGGCCTAAACCACTACCCGCTGAATTTTTCTTCGTCAGTGGGGGTGGGTGGACATTTGGAAGTGTAATGCTACTAGTTAATGTACTGTTTACAGATGCTGCTCTAGTTGCACAGCTATCACCACTATATATAATAAAAAAAGGTACATATAGAAATATTTCACTATACAGGTAGTATATAAAATAAATTAATAATTTATATATTATATATTTTTACCAGTAGGTATATTAAATGTATATTTTCCTATAATACTTAAATAATATTATTAGTTTTCAATTTATACTTTACAATGTATATCTACCATATTATGTATTATTTATATTATATTATTATTTATTATATACAGTATAAAAATACAATAATTTAATCTCGTTATATTAAATTAATTTTCACTGTACCTTTATTTGTTTACACACATACACTGTTATCATGGTAAAAAGTAAAAACACGTTTTAATAATATATTACCACAGAATAGATGATTTCATCTATTCTGTGATATTACTAATTACTATTATACTATCTATTACAAAATGGCAAAAATTATAGAAATAAAATAAAAAAATTTTCGAGGACATATAAAATATAATTAAAATAAATATCCACTCTTCAAAAAAAAAAAGACCTGCAAAAGCTTAAACAAAGTAACAAAATGCGTTTTGAAAATTAAATATATATTAGCAAGAAATAATAATTTTATGATATTTAAATTAAATATCTTTGTTTTCTTTAGTTTTAGTTTGATACCCTTGTTCTATAAGTTCTACAATAATTTCATATAGGTATGTACTTTGAAAGTAATTTAATGTAATTCATTATATCAATCTGAAAGAACATAATTTTGTAATAATATTATAATATCCGTAGGTGTATAAGAAACAAAGATAATACATTTTGTTATACCTAACGTCATTCAATAATGATATAGATAGTATTAGAAAATATTAAATAAATAATAAAAACGGAATAACAACTGCAGGAAAAGATTTTTTTTTAAGTTTATACCTTAAATAAATATTAATTGTTTTAAAAACACACCAGCCAAGTTAAATAAAAATGACGATAAATTATTATAAATTAAAATTATTGTATTTTAAATTATCTAATAAAATAAAATCATAAAATACATCTAGTTTAATCGAGTAGTTATAAATATAATATAAACAATGTATAGGTATAATGGGTATGTCAGATGTCCCATATAATTCTAAAACGATTCAAATTATAATCTTATACAATTGATGGAGGTAGATAATTTACTAATGTATGGTAATTAATAATTAATGATTAATTAATAAAGATAGATAAGAAAACTATAAATTATATATTTAACCTAAAAAATGTATGTAGGTACCTATAATTTATTTATATATAAAATAACTATTGATACTATTATAAGTTTTTAGAGATATAACTCAACATTTTGCTGAGGTACTTAAAAGTTATATCCACTATACATATTATTATATTATACGCAATATATATCAAATACCAAACAATTAATATATACAGCTTAAAAATAAATGTTATTTTTTGAAAATATATGGTTTCTATACAAAAATCTCTCATTCAAATTGTTTCTATATACAAATTATATGAGTTGTTATGAAAAATATTTTATTTATTATTTTATCAAATATGTAATAGTTCCCAAGAACGTTTTTAGATATTTTACTATAGATATGTAGAACTATGTATATCTATATAAGTTATAACGTACATTTTTGTTCAATTTTCGATTTGTTTACTACATTTAATTAATTTGATATATTTTGAGTATAGGTATGATTATTTAAAATGAAGTGACAAAAATGAAAAAAACTTATATTTAAAAAAATGTGAATATCTGTATATATTCCTATGAGAATTAAAATTAATAATAATAATAGGTACAATTTATATTATTTTATGTATATTATGCTTTTAGTTATTGATCGGATCATCATTTATGTGAATATATTAATTAGATAGGTAGGTTAGGGGGCATTCAAGTATTACGTCAGCACATTTTTGGCCTTTTTAGACCCCTTCCTTCCCCTTGTCAGTAATTGTCCGCAAATGTCCGTCCGACCCCCTTACTTTATTACGTCAGCATATGTCCAACGACCCTACTCTATTAAAAAAAAATAAATAAAAATTTTTGTTACATATTTTGATAAAAGTAAGTACATATTTATGTACATATTTTGATTTTTTTTTAATTACTGCTGACATCAGCATGGTTCTAAGCCCTCCCCCCATCACCCTTGTCAGCAAATGTAAGCACACGACAAACCCCTTCCCCTAGGCACTTACGTAATATTTGAACACCCCCTTAATGGATATATAAAGGTACCCAGTCAAAATATTATCGAAAAATATTTCCTGTAAAATATAGCTCTTTAAAAAATAACTTAAAATCAAAAGAAGTTTAAGTATAGGTATAATAATTTTTAAAATATTAGTTTTATTTTTCATTTATTTTTAAACTATTTATAATTGTATTCTGTTTCTTAATACTGAAAACATGATTTTTTTTTAAATATATATAACATTTAATAATATTTTATCGTCATTATTCATGTATTTCACTATTTTATATACTTAATTGACTCTATTCTAAATAAAACATTCAAATAAATCTAAGCTTATCGAGTGAACACAGTTCAAAAAGAAGAAAATGTACAATAATTAGCACGATGACAAGACGGACTTGAAGTATTTAAGAAGGATTTTTAATAACATTAAATATTAAAACCTAATACCTGCTTTTAAATATTATTATATTTTATAGGTATATGTTATTAAAATATTTAAGTTTTTAGCATTAAGAAATAGAAAACATTACAAAAAGTTAGTTTTAAAACAAATACGATAAGTATAAATAAAATATAGGTATAAAAATATTTAGCTGGTTAAATAGGTAAGTAAAAAATAAAAAACTTTTGATTTTGAGATAATTTTTCAGAGATAATTTGTCTGATCACTACATTAAAAAACTACTATTTTCTATTATCTATAATGTTTTCTAAGTTACTTTTATCTACATTATACCTATATGTAGGGATGGTATAAAGATATTTACCCCCATCCCGTCATTTTTCCATGATGTTTTTATACGATGCTCTTACAATAATTTGTTTATAACACGTTTGTGATTTTTAGTAAATAAGTTTTACGTGGTACAATAAAATAAAATTTATTGTTTGATATCAAATACTGCTACTATGATACGTATTACCGTAGAATTAGTTAACTTGTTCTGTGATAAAACTATGGTAAAATAGCATGTAAAAGTAGGGCACTATATAGATAGGTATGCTACGCCTCCATATTGCGACACACTTATCAACATTAGATTATAGTGATATATAGATTATAATGCATTTCAGTTATTTATTTAACATTTTATTGACATTTTACTTAACGTTTCATCATTTTTTTCTTTCGGCATTTCTCCAAATTTCTACTAGGTACCTACTAATTACTTTTATTATAGGTTTACTTTTGATATTATATCTTAGATGTAAAATGTAACATAACTATTTAATAACATTATTTATTTGTTCTTATGTAGGTACCCTATATGATAGGGTTCCTAGGGAGATTTTGAAGTCTGCATTAATGAAGAAAGGATTACCAAATATGTGTGTGAACATAATTAAAGACATGTATGAAAGGGGAAAAACAATAGTGAGGAGTCTGTATGAACAAACCGAGAATTTTAGTGTCAGAGTAGGATTACATCAAGGTTCAGCTTTGAGTCCTTACTTATTTTCACTAGTAATGGATGAAATAAAAATTCAATATAAATTATTAAGAAAATTTAACATTAAGTCATTTAAAGTATCTTGCATCTTTTATGTAGTTACTTAAGATATATATTATATCTTGTATTTAGATACTCTTTCAACCTTGCAAATGTACCTCTATGCGTTTTATTAAGTAATAATAGAACACTTAACATTTTTATTATACCTATGTATATGTCTATATCCATATCCAATACTTATATCTCTTAAATATGTATTATGTTGCGCCTATAGATATTTTGTTTAAATATTAATATAAAAAGTTGGTCAGTATAAGGAGTCCATATAAATTTCAAGGTTTTGGAATTGCAAGGAAATAACCTGGTTTTTTACTCTTCTGTTTTAGTTTTTTCTTTCGCGTTTACGTAATAAATTGAAAATTTTCTTTAAAGTACCTTCCTGATCATAATATTGTCATATTGTACATATATATGAGGTGCATAGAACACGAGGAGTATAAGTGACTAAAATACATATTCGGTTCAAATTACTAAAATAATTTTCTGAAGAAATTAGGTACAATATCCTATAACCAAAATTGATTACACTCGCAATTTAATTAGTATATATTTATTTATGTATAGTACTAAAATGCATAATATGTTGTATAAATTTAAAATTAAAATTTTGTAAATACGTATTTCGATAACTATGTCAACATTATAACATAACATCAGTACACAATAACGACTGGTTGTCTAATTTATACGTTTCCTGCAAATATTGGATTCTAGTGGTTGGTAAGTTTTGTAATTGACCGATTCAAATAATTGATTCACAATTCATATTTCATATATTATAAATTAATAGTATTATAAACATTTATGTAAACAAATTTTGATAACAATAACAGAGTCGTAAAATGGCAGCGTAGCATACCCACTCCTATAGAGCCTTAGTAAAAGCAGCGTTGTGGATATAAAATTGAAATATTATCACAGATATAAATATATAACAACTAAATAGTCGACTTCCTATACCCACAATAATGTTAAATGTTGAAATGGATAAAATGTCTGACTTTCCTTATTTATTAAAGAAGTTCGTGTTCACAATTTATTTATTACTAAGAGGCAAATAATGAATTTACAAAAAGTCAAAATACAAATATTTACTTTCGGTTTATAGTGATGTAATTATATATTAAAAATATACTATTATAACTACCATTTGACATTAAAATAACATATCTATCTATATATATATAAAATAACTTGTCCTGACTGACTGAATCATCATCGCCTAGCCGAAACCACTGAAGCTATGAGAATGAAATTTGGTCTGTAGTTTCGTTTCATGATGTAGAGGCTCATTAAGAAAAGATTTTGAAAAATTTTGATTTTAAGGGGTTGAAATGGGCAAAAAATGGGAATTTTACGTGTAAATTGTTATTGTAATTTGTTTATTCGAGTTTCCCGGGTAACGATTTCAATTGTATTTAGTTTACATAATTTAACTAATGGAACTAGATTGCATGTTAAAGCTCTACACAAAAATATAATAGAAGTTATAGTTGTGCTCGAGGAGATATAGTTTTCATCCCAAGAATAACGTTAATCCCAACTGATTATCTCTTTGATTTTAAAAGAATACAGTTCTCTCTCAAAGTTTGCTTTTCTATGATTATAAATAAGTCTCAAGGACAATCATTGAGCATGGCTGGTATTGACTTGAGAGAAGAATGTTTTTCGCATGGCCAGTTCTATGTGTGGCATGTTCTAGAGTTAGCTCAGCCAGTAGTCTGGTTATTTTAGCCCCAAAAGGCAGTACAAAAAATACAGTTTATAAAGAGATATTGAGATGAATAAAAGATAATAATAATAATAATACTAATAATAATAATAATAATAATAATAATAATAATAATAATTATAATAATACGTATAACGATTCAAAAACATTTTTTTCAACTAAAAATCTATACAATTTCAACATTTTTCCGATTAGAATTGTATCTTATAATTTGTCTTCGAAATACTAAAATATACTAATTTTTTGCCAATTTCTGGTTGTTACAATACTCAGACAACCCAGAGTCATAACATCTAAAAATAACCTGTAATATAAAAACTGATAAAAAAAAAAAATAAAAAAATTATACGTAACACAAAAAACTGCACACGGGCGAAGACGGGTTATTCAGCTAGTATACGTATATATCAATAAATTAACCTTTAGGCAATAGTTACAGTTAAGGAAAGGTTCTAGTCCGGCTGACTGGCCGCCAAAATCGTCTTCTGACAAATTATATGAAAATAAATGTATTTTTTTTTATTAAATTATAAGTTATAATAAATTCCAATTTAGTTGAACCTACTACCGAAAATATTTTCTATCGTTGGGGATAAAAACAAATACATTTATAGTTTTAAGAATGAAAATAAATTTCAGGTTCTTAAATATTATATTAAGTGTACCTATAGGTATTTAACTTTGTTGAAAGTTTGAATTATATCATTTGTAACTTGTAATTTCAAGTTGTTTTATACATTTGTGATTGAACATTCAAATTGTTTCGGGTTTTATGAATGAACATATTATAAACGAGGATATCTTTAAAAAAAATTTTTGCGACATCAATATTAACGTCAACTGTCAAGTCGGCCATCTCTAGTTGTCATAATATATCTATCAATATTACCATTCCATGTAATCTGAATTACCTGCACTATTACCACATTCTCGAGTTAAAATGACCAACCTTATTAGTTATTATCACACTGTTCAAAAAACATCTCACTATGCACGCAAGAACTCTTCCAAGTTTTATTATACAAAATCAAGTGGATTGGAAACCCCAAATTTTCGTAATTATTTATCACACACATAACACAGAAATGTAAACGTATTCATTTTCAAACGTACCTACTGATTGTTCTAGTTATGTGATAAGAATTTTGAAAACTGATACGAATTTGTCGTGACATTTACTTTAGACCGACTTTTTCACATTTTCTATTTGATTACCCCCCCCCCCCCAAGTTACTAAAATTAAATATATATACTTTTTTTAATAGGGAGATTATTATACTTTTATCTTGACCCCCATGAAAAAATAATCTGATGTGTGCCATTGAGTTCATACTACCTAGGTACTCTATTTTTACATCATATTCTTTAGTTACTTTTCTTGGATATAAAACGATTATAATATATAATTTCGATGATCTTTTTATAATTAGTATGGAATTAGTTTGCATAAAACAAATAGTTAAAATGTTTAAAATGATATGGAATAACTTTATAACTTTTATTTGTGGTATATTTGAAGATTTAATTAATAACAATAACACTGATAATAATATATATTTGAAGCACGAACTAAAAGAAACCCATAGATATTTATAAAATAGACGTGTGTTTGCGATCAACCTTAATAAACCTTAATCTTGATTTGTAACTTGTTTATGTACCTATACGTTTGATGCACGTATCACACAGATGCCTATTACAATTTACAGCTTTTTTGCGATTGGCATGAAACACGATGGAATATTTATATAGGTTCATGTTGATTACACCAACTTTGTTTGTGTGTCAAATAAGTAGTTACACCAACTTTGTTTGTAACTACTGTTTTCTGGATTTTACAAAAACATTTCATGGTATAATGAGACAGCTGTGGAATGGAAATCTAATTTTTCCTATGCCAATTGTGAATTGATGCTATGAAAATTAAATTATTTTGAATGGGTACGGTTTGTCCCAAAAATTCTGTCCAAATTAGGAAAACTATATTTCAGTGGGTATATTTAACTTGGATTTGATTCATATTTGTTTGGAAACGAATACTCGCAAATTCGCAAAACTTTATTATTTAATGCTTGCAGTCACCATTAAATTATTATCTGACATCAGCTAACATGAAATTAATAATTTTCTAAATATACTTATATTAATAATTATAGTTACCAATTAATTGCTATATTATTTATAGTATGTACCTATACCTAATTCATAAAAAATAATAAATAAAAATAGCATAATCGCATTTCTAATAATATGTAATTCAAATTTCAAATGTTATTAGTTAATACTTATTATAGTTGTTACATATAAGTTACAAACTTTATTTTTATTGAAAAAATAAAATAAATGTTCATTGTTCATAAATGTTCATTTTTGTGTTAAATTGTCAAGCTTACTTATCATTGCCAAATAGTAACCAAGTCAATGAACGCCTCCGAGTGCATGTACAAATTCGTGTTGGGGCTATAGAACTTCTTCTTCTAAGAGGAGAAACTACTACTGATCTGAAAAATATTGTCCGATTTTATCAAAACTACGGTCAAAAAGAGAAAATGTCCACAGACCAGATTATTTTTCGTTCCAGTTAAACCGTAGTTTTTGTAGAAAGATAATTGTAAATAAGTGATTTCATGTTTAAATTATATCGAAGAAACACCATAATGACGATCTTGTATATAAATTTAATTAAAAATAGATTTAAAATTGAATAAAAACAAAATCATTTTTATGGTGATTAATGATAAAATATTTTTTTGAATATTTTCTTTTTATTTATAATATATTCTAAAATGTAGAAAATGATCGAAGTTATTCAATAATTAGATATTATTTGAATTGATAAAACACATATGTACATTAGAATATATTATTAAAGATAATATAACATACATTATCATAGCAATATTTATCAATTAAAAAAAAATTAATATTTTAATTCCTAATATTAGAAGAAATGTTAAAAGTTTAATTCAGCGCATAATAAATCGAATCTTACTTTTCATTGCTAAATAATAACCAAGTTAATGAACCTCTTCGATTAAACATGCATGAACAGTATCTTGGTGAGGCTATTGAATCCCTTCTTAGAAGTAATGTAGGTCTGAAAAAGATGGTCTTTTATGAATATGAAGAATATGGACTTAAAAATAGAAGAGCGATTCCAATCGTTATAAAAAATTTTTAAAATTTATCTAGATTGTTAAAATAAAAATATGATGAAAAACGAAGTAACAATGAAATGTATATAGATAGTTACAGACCACTTAGATTTATAGTAAGTATGTCAGAAAAAGTTTGTAGTTGTTTTAATGTTAAGACATTGAAAACAAAATAATACGTGACTCTCGAAAATCGATTTTAAGAAGAGTTGTTTACTGATGGATATTTTATTAAAATTAATTATTAGAATATTTTTTTCGAATTCTCTTGACGACATTTAAGTATAAATAATGAACATCATAATATTTGTGAAATTTAAAATTTTTTGTATAAAATGTTGATAGTTCATTCATATATTATATATTTAATATAGATACGTAAATTAACAATTCTATATTTAGCCAATTTTTGATTGATGTTTTTGATGAAAAAAATATTGTAATATTCTGAATCCGACAAAAATTAATTATATACCTATATATATATATTATATATAGGTACATTATACATATTTAAAACCAAATAGTTTTCTCTCCATATTTCTGTTCTGAACCTAAATATTCTTGAAGAATTACAGAAAATAAACCCAAATAAAATATATATTGTATATAATATGAATAAATGTCAAACATTGTGTATACCTATATAGAAATTAAACGTAAAAATCCGGTCAGTATGGGGTGGAATCACTTCGCTCGTTGGATAGGATATCAGTGGTGAATACATTACATATGAAAGCAATGATAAATCATTTCTTTCAATAAAACGATTCTGAGCGAAGCTTCGGTATATGAGTATTAATATTAGTATTTATATAGGTACCTAATAAAAAATTATGATGTAAATATACAAAATGCTATAGTAAATATTTGGTGTACACATGCATTGCATTGCTTTGTGGAGGGTACTCAGTCTCAAGCTTTTGCTTCTACCAGAGGGTTGGAAGTTGCTTGAGTTGTGATGCGAGGGTGTGAAGAGTTTTCAGATTTTTGAAGTTTACATTTAGATGCTTAGAAGGATAGTGGACGGTTTCTTTTGTAACCGTTGAGAAGCCCTGATCGGGTGGATATTTCTGAAATGTGGGGGAAATGGGATGCGGTAATGGAGTTTTTAAGTTTGATAGAGGAGGAGTTTATGAATTCGAAGATGGACGGCATGTTGGTGGATTTCCTGATGGTGTGGCTGCTAACGTAAGGGGGGAGGTTTGTGATTTTTCGAAGTGTTTTGCTTTGAATCGCTTCGATGAGTTTCCAGTTAGAAATGGAGATATTTGAGGCCCAAGTGGAGCAGGCGTACGTTAAGATGGGGCGCATGTAAGATTTGAAGATGTGTACTTTAGTACACTTCAAGTTTTAAGTTTTTGGAATTTTCATTTTAAATGACCTTTATAATGTACCAACTAGAACAAATTTCCTATCAAAAACCACTATATCTACTAGAAAACTCTTACTTTACTCCTTCTGCCCAAAAATGTGTATACATACATAAAAAATAAAAATAAAACACATCATTGTAAAACCAATACCTACATTCATCGCTATACATTCTGAATCTAAAACCAAAAATGAAAAAGATTTTGTTGTCAAAGTATACAAAGCTAAAACACCATGAATTTTTTGTATTAAGATCAATAAAGTTACATACTTGTGTATCAATTAAAACACTAATGGTATTTTGATTAAAAAGTATTGAACTAATAATGGGTCGTTATTTGGTGGTGAAAGAACTGTTAAATATTTAAAAATTCATTAAATTCTAATAGATGTTTGCGCAACCATGCAATGTAATAGTGTAAGTAAGAAATCGAGCTTTCGAATGAAACAGAATCTTATAGTTAATCTATCTTATAACTAAATAACAATCGGCGTACACGGACTGTGGCTTTTTTTTGTAGTGATAATGGATTAATATGATGATAATATATATTATGATTTAACTTTAAAATGTAATAATACACTGCTTATACAATTAATTCAAAAATCTTCACCTACTTCACACTTTCACTTTCATTCTCCCCTTAATACTCACTCAATTGACTTATACCATCCCACTAAATTGGTGCATTTTCGAATAAGTACTTTATCGGGCAGAGTGTAAGTCAACCTCACTAAATCGTTTGTTATTATTCACAATTTACTAGACTACTAGAGGAATAGAAATTTACTATTATTTACGACTTCAAAAGACCAAAATATGATGTATTTTCTGACAGCATATACGAGTACATACGTGTATATAGGTATCAACTATAAAGATAGAAATCCTATATGTATTATTTGTGTGCGAGACTGTGAGAATCATAATATTATATTTTTTTTTACAAATATTATAATATTTGTATCCCAAATAGTAAAAAGAAAATATCAAAAGAGTCCCTTGAGACTTCCTCTCCATGGAATATACTCGGAATTTAAACAGTTTAAAAGAAAATTAAGTCCCTTTACCTATTATGATAACGTTAAATATAAAATTAAGTGAGGTGTATATTAAATTTGATTATTTGAAAGCAATAATAAATGAGTTTTTTAGATAAAAAAATAATAGTAATAAAAAAAATGTTGAAAAATAAATTCATAACTATTTATGAAAAATTCATAATGCGAAATTATAATGGTAAAATACATAGGTAAATACTCAGAAAACTTAAAATGTCTAGACTTATTTTTTTGGAATTATTGAAGAAATAACCCGTTTTTTTTTTATACTTTTCGGTACTTACCTATTTTTTCGTATATACGTATTTATCGAAAAACGTATAGTGACCTAAGGGCTTAGTATACTTAACTAAAGTACCAACTAGATAAAATTTGCTACCTAAAAATAGGTACACATTAATAATTGATTCAAATCTTCTGGTCAAAAAATAGTTCGCAGAAAAACTAGGTAAATAAATAAAATAAACATCATTGTGAAGAGTGGCATCGTTGGAGCGGGTCAAATGATACATTCGCTTCCGTTTAATTTTTAAAGGCCAACTGAATATTTGGATATTAATGAATATTTATAATTCAATATAGGTGTACTGCAGAACTTATTATATTCAATCAAGACTTTCAAGATAAAAAATATTACATTTCGATAGGTATAGTCTAAAGATTTGCAAGGGCCAAGTTTATTCGGCCCAATCCTGGCCTGACCAGTTTTTTACAAATTATATTTCCGGATTATGCTGGTGTAACATTCACAGCTGGTATTGGTTAACTTAGCCATAACGTTATTGCGTGTCTTTAGTTTACTTTTAAAGCCTTCTTAGATGCTGGTTGTATGTTAGGGTTCAATGAAATTTCACTGCTACATATTTGTGGTATCCTTCTGAGAAGATTTTTTCCAGATCAATTTTTATGTCTAGTTTTATTTTTACCTCCCGATTGTTGAGATAGAAGGCCCTTATCACCAACTTACTTGGATTCAGTGTTAGATGTCACTTCTGGAAGTATTTTTGAATTAATCATCTACATATATGAATTTTCTCGAGACCGTCAGCCGTACATTGAAAATCATTGGTAACAGCACAGATCTTTGCGGGAGTACATTCTAAAGTACTTTGTAGCCACTTACCTTCCCACTAAGAGATACTCATAATTTTCTATTTACGTCGTTCTGCAATTTATTATTTTAACCAGTTTTAATAGTAATCCTCTCTTCCAAACCATATCGTAAGTAAATGAAAGGTCTAAGGAGACTGCACCCGACTTTTTCTGCTACTGGAAACCATTTTCAATATGTGTTGCTAACGCAAGAGTTTGATCGCAACAGTTTCTATTCTTCCTGAACTCAACTTGTTCTTCTGACTGGGATGCTACTACTAGTGGCTGTAAGCACGTTAAAATCAGTATTTCAAAAAGTTTTTGCATTGTTGACAGCATCGATATTGGTCGATAATTTTTGGGGTTAGTATAGTAGCTTCTTTATTGGGTTTCAGAGAGCTATCACTTTAGTTTCATGCCAGAGTTTTGGGAGAACATTCGTGTTTATTATTTTATTGGCCAGCTGATGCTCCGGATTCCGAGATTTTTAAAGAAATCTGGGAAACTTCCATCTGCTCCAGCTGCTTTCCATTTTTTTTTTTTTATAGATTTAAGTGCGTTATAGACCTCTTCAGCAGTAAAATTTATCAGAAGTGTCGACTTTTCTTTACATTGCCTTAGCTTCTCCATAAGGTCTCTTCTTACATCTGTTTTTTTCGTTTTTTGGGGTTTAATATTTGATGTTTTGAAAAAGGTGCTCGCAATATCACTCGCTGCAACATAGCCAACTTTTCTTGATGGCTGTGCAGCACTAAACTTACTCAGTAGTGACCAGATTTTCCTACTTGAGTGTGTGTAGTCTATTTCTTCTATCGCAGCTATCTATCAATTCTTTCTCGAAATAATCGATAGTCAAGTAGATAGTCGGTTAGCAGTTATCTCATTTCCGGATTAAACTTGCTCTAACAGGGTATATAACTTTGTCTGTGCCTTCTTGGTATGGTCAGCGTATAGCTTATTTTTTGGTAAGTTTTGGTAGTTCCCTGAGATGAGGGGAATGCGATTTATATTATCTTCCATGTATTTAGTATAATCCTCTCAAATTGCCTTTCGTAGATTCCACCTAGACATTTCAGGTTTATTGATCCTTGGAAAGCCTATATTTATAACCTATATTTATAACTACTGGCTTGTGTTGACTTTTGGGGAATTTGGGTAGAATTAAGCGTGAGATTCTTAGAAGATGAATCTTTGTCAACTGGTACAAAATATATGTTGGTCGAGGTAGTTGTCCTCCAACGACCCGATTCGAAAGTACCACCCTACATAGCATTATAGACTAGATGTAGGCGATGAAGCGCAGTCCAACTACTGAGTTTTCCTTCATCTTCGTTCTCATTAGGGCAGAGTTAAAATAATTTGTACAAATTATGGGAGATTGTTTGACTGAAAGCACTGAGTTGCACCACCTATCTGGAGGTAGTTTATAAACGTTGTATATTATAAATTTTCCACGGATATATCGATCGAGTGTTTCCATTGACAGGATTTACGTGTTGCTCGTCAATGTTTTGGTTGATGTATGTTGTCAGTCTATGCTTGGTGTATTCTTTATAGTCAACCTTATTGTAACCAGGTATTCCCAGGCCTCTAGTCTTACCTTCTGGGATGTGGGTTTCTTAGAGTGCCAACACATCTGCATGGTTGAAAATTTTGCTAAAAATTTTAAACTTTGCTCTCGTTAAATCTTCAATATTTAGATGCACTACTCGTATTGTTCTTTCTGATTCTTTGTTATTTAGGTGTTTATGTTCTTCACTGTCCATATAAGATTTTTTCATGTTTTGTTTTATTATTATTTTTGTAACGTATTTTGTTTTTTTCTTTTCTTTACACGATGGCCAATTATTTATATCATATATATTTATACATATTAAAAAATAAAAATAAAACAATATTTCGGAGACGAAATAAAATAAAAGCAATACGAATATGGAATTATTTTTAGATTACTTTTATAATGTACTTCAACATCTTTTAATCGTTATATTTTAATATATTTTTAAATGTCTTAAAAATCGCTTATATGTATGCAGTTATGTAAGTTCTGTTTACAAAATCCCTTAAAAATGGATGGTGCGGGGAAGCGGGTTTTAATTTGTATTCAACTCCTAACCCAAACTACTAGTTATAGAAAGTCGACATTTTTAAAAAATATTCCTTAAATAACAATAATTGCCTGCAAGAGATTTTTCAAAATTCGATCTTTAAGGGTTTAAAAAAAAAATTTTAATTTTCCTATTAAATTAAATTTTTTCTTAGGTACTTTAATTCGGCAGTAAAGGATAATTCTGCTAGTGTTAAATAAAGACCGGTCTGGTTTTAAAAAACCTAGCACTCTGAAAATGTTTCCATTTTGAAAAGTCCGAGCCCGAAAATAATTTTCAGGCTCCACCCGGGAAAAAGACCGAACGTCTAATAAGCCCCGTGTAGGTCTTTATATACATCGTATCAACTTTTCACGATACATAGAACTAAAAAAAATCTGTTCGTAATGATAAAGACTTCTTGAAATTCATCGATTTATCAAACGTTTCCACGACTGGTAGCCAAAAGTCAAGTCAACTCCATAAATAAAAACGGAGACGATTGAATTCTTAATATATTATAACATATAACATAAGTATTAGGAAGCTTAGGTATAGGATGGCTGACAATGTTCTTTAATAAGGTACTAGTTGAAGGCAAAATTCCAGAACCGTGGAGGAAGAGATGTGTGGTACGAATATTTAAAAGTAAAGTAGATATACAGGAATGTGGAAATAAAGGGATAAAACTTATGAGCCACAGTATGAAGATTTGAGAAAATGTAATAGATAAAAGGGTAAGAAGTGAGACAATTATTACAAGAAATCAGTTTAGTTTTATGCCTGAGAGGTCAACAATGGAGCCAATATTTTGTGTAAGACAAATTGTAGAAAAGTACAGAGAAAGAAAAAGAAAATTGTGTATACCTACTATTTATTTTTCTAGAGAAGGCTTATGATAAGGTTCCTAGGGAGATCTTAAAGTGGGCATTAATTAAGAAAGGATTACCAAAGACGCATGTGACCATTATTGAAGCGAGACCATTATCGAAGGTTTCGAAAAGGATACGAAACACAAGATTAAGTGTGGATTAATGAAGTGGAGAGAAGCGTTAGATATTTTGTATGATAAAAGAGTCCCTATTAGGTTAAAAGATAAACTTTATAAGACAATGGTGAGAGTGTGAATCCTACAATGATTTATGGGATAGAATGTTGAATAATAGATAGGAAGATAGAATAGAGAATGAGTGTAGTAGAGATGAGAATGTTAAGGTAAATGAGTGTAGTCAGACAAATATGGAATGAGTATATAAGAGGTAGAATATAAGTAGCTTCGATAGTTGACAAAATAAGGGAGAATAGATTAAGATGGCTCGGGCATGTATTAAGGAGGGAAGAGACTGTAGCAGTAAGATTAGTAAAGGAAATATATGTTGATGGAAAAAGGGGGAGGAAGACCGAAAAAGAGGTGGGGGTATGTGATAGTAAGTGATTTAAGGAGAGTGGGGGTAAGTGAAGAAGATGCGGGAGATAAAATTAAGTGGAAGTGTAGGATTAGAATCGACCTCAAATAGTTTAACAAAAACACTTGTTATTAATTTAACGCTGTTTATAAAATAAAAATTACATAAAAGGAACAAATATTTATTAATTATAAAGGGACCGGTCAAAATATTGCCCCTGTCTAACAAAACTTGAAATAATGCAACTGATTATGTAAAGCCACAAACTCTCTCGCTTCGCTCAGAATCTAATTTAAAAGCTCTAATAATTAATTTGTCATATTACTCATTTATAAATATTAAATATCCATTTAAATTATAATATTAATAACATTACATTATATGATATATGTAAATATATACTGTATAATTAATTATGCCTACCATAGTTCGAATACAAATACAACGATTTAAAAAAAACACTGTTTATAATTTAAAGTAAATAGTAGCATCAATTAAATAGGTTTTATACCAACATAAAAATAATTGTATTAAAAAAAAAATAATGGAAACTATATTTTTATTTTGTGATCTTTGTGATTGGTATAGGTATACCTATTCGTGATAATTAATAATAAAACCTAAAAGGAAATAACAAATATTTTTAATAGGACAATTAATTATTATTAATTGGAAGTGAATACAATTTAATGATTATAATATTCTTTAATTTCCAGCTAATAATATTTAATTATCTCGGTATTTTTAAAATTAAATAAGACATAACACATTAACACATTGTCATAATACAAAATGTCTCATTAACTAAATATTACTATTTAGATTTATACATACGAATATGTTGTATTTGTATTTTTATAGATAAATTACAACATTTTTATTATTATACTTACTGAATTTAAGATATTATTATAAAGATTAATGATACTCACCTTAGCACCACAAGTTCAAAATTCGTATTCAAAAAATATAGCACGAAATACTAAGTTAAATGTAATTTTTTGCACCATAAATTTGGAATTTGTAATTTAATTTTTTCCTAGAAAATATATGCTTTATTGAATTGAATTTATTCTATTTTAGTAATTAAGTAATTATATATTTTACTGTAAATGTGTTTAATACTTATTCATAGTTAATATATTGAGTTAAGTCAATGTACTTCATATGAATTACTTAATTATTTAAGCATACCATGAAAACTGTACTAGACTTGGGTATATGTTTTACCAGAGTTTGTTTTTTATTTATTATAAATTAGTTTTAAAACTAATGTTCGAATAATCGATCAAATGGACAAATAAATGGTTTACGAGTTTCACCGTCAAAAATTATTCTGGTTCAAGTCGACCATGCAACATAAACTCACCGTTTGACAAACGTTTGGTAGGTACTGTTGTATAGAAAAATCCAAAAAATGGTAACCACAGATAGTTTGTACTAGGGTAGATAAAAACAACATTTTTATTACGGGCATTTCATATAATAGTACATAATAACAAAATATATTTAATTTATAACAAATCAGTCCTTTACAGTTTGTTCATAAGTCCTGTATTACTTTGAGTAAGTATCTCTGCAGTAACTCAAATATTTTTAATGCAGTTTTTTGGACTGTGATCTATTTAAGAATATGTAATATGTATACTTAAGAAAATTTTAATGAATGATATATATTAAAAAAAAAAATATATATGGAATAAAATGTTTCGAAAATTCTAAAATAGCTATTTTGTTAATCTTATTTTTCTATTCAATCAAAAATAAAATAAAATATGAAATTGAGTAAAAATTTACTAAGTTTAAGCAACTAATGTGATTCTAGCCGGTTATTTTTTAAGTATTATAAGAAATTTATTGTACATAATAAAATATGGCATGTTATAGTAACTGTGAGCTTTTACAAATTTCCAAGCATTATTATTATCGTACTCGTACGCACAAGTCAGTAGGTAAAGTAAAATACCAAAGATTGCTTTTTATGTTGAAAAGTAGCTTTCAGACTGTAAAGATTTCAGATACATGCTGTATCGATTTTAAATTTCTATACAAATCCAAATATTCCTTAGCATATTTTCAAAATATGAGAAATTAACTCAGAGTTGTGATTAATCAAAATTTTTCTATTTGTTTTAAATGTTTATAATTTGTCATACTATGGAATAAATTCATATTTTGAAAATCACCACGATTAATGTAAGAAAAATCTTACCGCAGATAATTAATGAGTAGGATAAGTAATGTTGTCAATTGAGGATAGATATGCTTTATACAGATCAGTATGGAAATGAGGAGGAATGTAAATACTACAAAGTATGAAGTTATGTAAGTAGGTATACATGTATATAATATGTATGTAATAGTTGTTCGACACCACGTTCCGTCACGGGTAATATCTTTGCGGGTGACTATGAAAACGCCACCTACCCACGAACTAGTTGTATTGTAGGAGAACTATCACATTTATATGTAATTATATATTGTAATTAATTAGACCTAATCCAGTGGAATATAAATTACTATTAAGCAAAATTTCAGTGATTACTAAAAATAAGTAATTAAAACAGGCAGAGTTACATTTGAAATTACGAAGACCGCGGCAGTTATGGTAATACTTAAGGAGATACTTAAAGAACCGGAAATAATACTTGGCATACTATTTGTGTAGGTGATGGTTTGATTAATTATTAGAATCGCCCATTATTTAAAAGGACGCCACAACCAGTGACATATTTAGAATTTCGTTGCTCTAGATACTCTAAAAAAAATGTTGGTGTCTCCAAAATACCAACGAAAATACATCTTTGAAATGTAAATAAGTAAAAAAATTTAAAAAACCATCAGCTTTTTTCTACTAATTTAGAATTTGCTGACTAAATTCCAAAATGCTTTTTTTTAAAAAAAGGTCATCAACTTTTTATTCGATTAACTTTCCCAAAAAAACGTAAGCAAAAAAAAAAAGCCGGTCAGTAGGTTGTGGAAGCACTTCGCTCGTCGGGTGTCAGTATTGGTGGATGCACTTCGCTACTGGGCAGGGTACTTTTGGTGGATGTATTGAATTTGAAAGCAATGATAA
>JAIPRL010000895.1:39326-106763 GCA_025469235.1 Pemphigus obesinymphae
TGGTATTAAATTTGTTAACAGAGAAAAAAAAAAAAAAAAAAAAAATAAACATCATTGTAAATCCACTAGCTCCCTCGCTACGCTCAGAATCTAAAAATCAAATACATAAAAACAAGTAGTAATATTATTCAAATAAAATCCTTTAAAATTTGCTGTTCCCAAAAACGTGATGCCCGGTGCAATTGTCTCCCTAGCCTCACCCCCCCCCCTAAATACACCACTGGCCACACTCCGAAAAATAGTCCGGAAAAACATAGTTTCGTACTTCAAATATTATATCGGATAGAATAATCGTAGATAAATATTTTTTAAATAAATTAAAAAGCTGACAACATTTACTAAATTTTGACAAAGCCATTTTTGTTTGATTATAATATCGTGTTTTTCATAAGCAATTGAAAATGATAAAGTTTTAATATTTTAAGGATCAATTATTATAGATGTAATACATACTTACAAAAAATGTTGTAAAAAATTAGAAAAAGTTATCTTCTTTTATTTGGTGCCAATATTAAATGATCATTGTGAAAACCATAAAACTTGAAATACGAAAGTAAGTATAACATGGTTTTTTTAAAACTAATATCGCGATTAGACAACAATAAAGAGTGATATTAATATGGTAGTACGGGAATATTTTTAAATTACTTTTAAAATATATTAAAATATTTTTAAATTGTAGGATTTTCATTTTTCTTAAAATTTCATAAAAATTACGTATACAAACCTCGCATAAACGGGTGTGTTATTACACACCCGATGTTATTATACAATGTTATTACTTATTATTAATGAACACCTTATAAGTAAATATTAAACAACAAATATAAATTATAAAAATAAATAATTATTGTTTTAAACCCCTAAATGTACAAAATATACAATAAAGTCAATTAAAAATAATAGTTATTATTAAAATATATATATTTTTTTTTTATACACATTATTAGAAAAATAGCAACGTATTCCTTCCTTCCTTCCTTCCAATATATCAGATATTTCCCAGGGACCCGAAGATAAAAAATTGTTTTTGAAGGGTAAAATTAAGTTACAAATTCCAAATACCAAATTTATATTTTGTGGTTACAAAAAATAACGAATTTCTTATTAATTTGTGAAATGTTTTTTGAAAACAAATTTTTACCTACTATATTTATTTATTTATTTGACACCAAATGAAAATTGACATAATAATATACATTAGTAATTAGTTATAAGATACATAATTAAAATAAAATTAGCCAAAAAACTATAAATTATAGCCTAAGGCACATTAATAAATATAATTTAATTATATGTTTAAAAATGCATAATTTTTACAATTAAAATTTCAGTTTTACTTAAAAAATAATTAATATTACCTAAATATTCGTTTCTATGTTTTTGTTAAATAGGTACACTTGATTTATTAAATTAATTTTCACACGATTTTTTAGATACTTCATTATAATAATATATAAATAGACAGCTTAAATAAAATATATTTACCTATTTGGATCAGCATTTTCCATTTCTTGAACTTTTTGACTAATTACAGAAGCTGGTTCAAAATTTTTTGCCATTTTATGTAATAATGCTGTCGTTGAGCTAGTTTTAAATAAACCTAATGCTCTTCGCCGCAACCCTTGTGATAGACATGCTTCGACAGCAGCTACAAACAAAAAAAAATATATATTTTGGTAAATAATAATTAGAAATATATAGTGTAAATGTACTTTTAATTTGTGATGTTCTACAATTATGTTATTTTAATTAGTTACTGTATTCTTAATTATTTTAGCTATATTAATACCTACTTAAATCAATGTTTACAACTATTATAAATCATATAAATGAGATATTTTAATTATATATGATGATAATTATAATGAAATATATACAATATGAATACGATTATAGCAACACTTGTAAATAATATTTATTTTATGTTGATAACTCGGTTTTAAAATCATTAAAAAGATTACATTTTTATGTTGAACAATTTTCTTAAATTTATAATTAGTAAGTAGCAGTATTAAATATATGTAACAAGATCCTGTGGAGACCGAATAGAAACTTATCTTACTTCACTTGTATTATTATTAATTATTTAAAATTTAAAAGCAAAGAAAAATAATACCATTCGAAGTTCCTAAATTCTGTTCGAAATTTATTTATCAAAATGTTTGATCTTTTTAGACTTTAACAAATTTTTATTTTATTTTAAATGATTTAAAATAAAAATAACTTAGTAGATACCCATTTATTTCTTTTATATGTACGGTATGTGCCTATTGAATTTTTACAAGAATATCTATAGGGACATAGGGTTCAATAATAACATTTCAAATCATAATAAGTAGATATTATATTAATACATTATGTTTCATTAAAATATATAAATTAAATATAAATAAATATAAACATTTTGAAATTTACTATTAATTACAAAATCACATTATCATATTATATTAACGTTTAAAATTCAAACTATTTAAAATAAAATTCTAAATGTTATCAAAATAAATTTCTAAATTGTGAAACTATATTATACTTACGTCATTGCATAGTATACCTTTTGTTTTTTAATGTTTTTGGTGTATTTTTACAATATATTTTTAATTTTAGATTTTGAGCGAAGCGTGGAATGTATTGTTTTTACGAAGATGTGTTTTTTTATTTTTATGTATGTACCAAAAAATTCTATATCCTATAACTCCAATTATTGCAAGTATGAGGTAGCATCATTTTCTGGTAGCAAATTGCATCTAGTTGGTACTTTAAAGAGGTCATTTTTCGATTTTTTTTAAAAATTTTTTCGATAAACACGTTAGAAAAAACTATCAACAAATTAGCATAAAAATCGGTAAATACGATTGTGGTAAAATTTTTTATAACTCCGAAAATATTGATGCTAGAAGCTTGAAATTTTCACCACGAACGTATATACATAAAATATTAATATGAAAATGTTTTCCCAATTTTAAACTATTAATAGCAGTATTAAAATTTGAGGCATTTAATTCATAATATATTTAATTTTAGTTTTGAAGAACTGAAAATTTGATATAGTGTTAAAAGTACGCCATTCTAGCTACATACAAAAAATTTTAAAAATCGGTGAGTAAAATATGTTTTAATAGCCATTTAAATTTTTATTGAATACCCATTTAATTTTTTAAATATGATATGTAGAATTGAGAAATAATGGATCTATAAACTTTAATTTTTCACCAAATACGTACCTATATTAGGAGCATATTATGAAAGTAAAAAAATTAAAAAATTCTTTTTTCTAATTTTGGCCTATTTATAGCAATTTTTAATTTTAAGACATTTAATTATCATAATAGTCTTCATTTTAGATTTTAAGACTTGAACACTTAATACAGTATTAAAATTACGTTATTATCTAGATACACAAAAAAAAAAAAAAATTTTAATTCGTTAAGTACAATAACTTTTAATAGCTATTTAATTTTTTTCGAAAATATGTATTATTTTGATATGTAATATGTTCGAATTCCGGGGAAATAATAAATCTATAAACTTGAAATTTTCATCAAAAACGCTTTTGTGAAATTTGCTTTACGAAAGCCAAAAAAATTTTTAAAATGTTTTCCCATTTTTGAACTGTGTATAGCAATTTTCAATTTTGAGACATTTAATTAATAATAGGTATAAATTTTTTACTTTATAGGAGAATTCTATGTTTCGCATTATTTTGTTTTATACATAATTACGTATTTTTTTGTCAAAAAAATAATGGTGAAGTCAGAATTTGGCGGTCGGACTTGATTTTAATGTTATATCAAATTGAAATTTAGCAATTTTACCATGTTTCTTTAATAGGTTAATTTTTTCTTTTTCTTCCTAATCGAATGTCTATTGGAAGCCAACGGTATTTTCTGCAGAGGTCCTCGGCTCAAATCACTTTACTTAAAAATAATATTTTGCACTTTTTTCAAGTTTTTTTGTTCATCATATTATATATTATTAGTATAATTTACAATTATTGTTAAGTATATCCACCAAAAGAATCGTTTTTTTTTTAGAAAGAAATTATTTATTATTACTTTCAAATTCAATACCTATGTCCGTCATCATTATTCTACTCAACGTACAAAGTGCTTTCAGTCTTTTTCTATGTACTTATCACACTTATGTGTGACAACTCTAAAACCTTTTTATAGCATCTATGGTAAAACTGCTTTTAAACCTAAAAATTTAACGATTTTACGATAAATTGTAATATTGTTTTTATTTTACAATTATCATTTTGTGTACGTTTTTCAATAAGTTCCAAAAACTATATTCCATAAAATTGTTTTTTGTCAACGGTTAACTCTCTTAAAGGATCTTTTTAAGTTTTTGAATTTAATTAGCATATTTTAAAAATAATGCAAAGTAAATTACACTTAGTATAATACTAGATAAGTATATTATATATATTTATATATTTACTATATTTATACTTTGTTGAAAATAGAAATTAATATAAATATATTGTTGAAAATAAATTTACCTAGCAAATAATATTTCTAATAATAATAAATGTATATACATAAAAATATAGAATACATAGATAATATATATATCATTATATCCCCGTTGTGTTTCTTTATCCGTCTGTCCTTACGATTCTTTTCTATAGTATCAATAATCAATATTTACCATTTTGATTTGTTATGTTATATGCTATTTATGTTATACTTATGATTGCATTTTATTATTTGATTTTCGTGTGTAAAAATATATTAATATATTAAAAAAAAAAAAACATTTTTTAAAAAATTATTATGGAATCAGTTTATTTAATAAATTAACTAAAATATATGTTTAAAAGCCGGGAATTTAGCACTCTTGTAGAGTGGGCTTTTCCCAACTTGTTTAGACTGTACAATCGACTATTTTTTCCCTTTATTATTTTATTTGAACGGTGTCCACTGTCCACTATATGTTATGTGTAGATTGTAGGTACCTATACTTATATTAGTAAATTTAGATAAATAATCAAGACTTCTATATTCACAATTTATAGAAATGTGATTGAAACATCTAACGTAATGTTATCCATTTATTAATGGATAATTAAATACGAATAAATAGGTTAGGTATAGCCTTTTATTTTTATGAAAAAGCAATACATTATTATTAGGTAATACATTACCGCAAAGAGATGTAATCGATCCACTTTCTTCGTGTACAAATTTTCTAGTCACTGCTTCTTCCATTATTTGTTTCACCTGTTATATTAAAACAATCAATAAAAAAATTGTTTATTAATATTGTTCATTTTCAATTTTTATACACAAACTCATGGTTAGGATAAATTACTTTTGTTTTTAAACTTTAAATATAATGCAAAGTTCTTTTGTAATTCTACATAAAAACTCTATTCACACTGACTTATAAATATTTATACTTAGAATTTTAAAAAGACCCTTATCAATATAAAATTTGTTTACACTGTATACAAACATAATTTTTACACCATATTATTGCAGATCGTATATTAATAATTTTTATTAAATTACACGTATACCCAGGTAGGTGGTATACATCTACCTACGTTATAAATTGTAGTAGATACTGCAGTAAAATATTTCTTTAATTAATATATATAATATATATATTGTATTATTATATTGATTGTTTGTTTATACAAACAAAAAAAAGCGAATATAACAAAATTATCGACCTTGACATATCTAAACATTAGTCCAACATATTTTTAATTAGTTATTTTTTTTTTACATAAACGCAGAAAACTTAATAATTCAATATAATTGCGCTAAAGTAGGTATGATATAAATCGATTTAAAATTGTTTAAACAGGTTTTTAATAGTTATTAAAATAAATGCTATTCGAACCTATATATATGTATTTTATTTTACGATTTGTAATACGTGTAATATTTTTGGTACGTATATGCATACAATAACATATTTTCATGTTTTAATTAACTTAAGGTACTAAAATTATAAATATTTTAATGTATATTTGATATTAATATATAATATCTAATATCTATATGCCGTACCGGATCTAGAGAATTTGTCGCCCCGGGCAAAAATAATTGTAGTGCCCGTGATCAATGGGACACCGCACTGCCAAAAGCGGGACGAAAAGCTTAAATATTTTTATATTTTGCGCCCCATCATAATGGCGCCCGGGACAAGTGCCCAGGTTCGCTCCCCCCCATAGATCCGGCACTGTCTATATGGTTATTCTTCATCATATAAATATAAATAACTGACTACAGTTGGCACTTAATAACAGTAACTTTAACTTATAATTTTCAACCTTTTAAATGAAAACAATAAATCAATATGAAAATACGAGTATTAATCGTATTATAGGATAATTGATTTTTAAACAGGGTTGGATCATCTCAACATAACGACCAGGGAAAAGTAACACCAATAACACATATAATAAGTATATAAAGTATATATATGTATATTATAAGTATATAGTGGCTTCGGATAGATATATATGTATTTGACTTATATTATTCATAAACAACGAAATACTTAATGAATAATTTAGAACGTTTTTATTTTTTTTTTAAGGAAAAATTATCCTTAAAATTTGATCGTTATGCCTATATATATATATATATTATGTCCCAATAATTCGATGGGACGGTTCAATATTACTTTTAAGTCTAAACTTGTAATAATTGTATTGAACTACACTTGATCACTTATAAGTTATTTATAACTGTTATTCTATCAATTATTACACCGAAAGAAAAAAATCGCACTGAAGATGACAACAATGGATTTACACAGTTAAAAGTATATTATTTTTGTGATTTTGGGTTTGTATAATAATTACTGTAATGACTACCTATACCACATGAATTAATTACGTTTTACAGAATAATTGCATAGTGACCTTTTTTATTCTTCGAAATATATTACAGGTATATAAAATGCTAGACAATATTAATAAATTCGATGAAAAAATTAGTTCTATAATATTATATTCAATCTTTTTCGATTTTATAATATTCGTATAATGTGTTGCCTATACCGAAGATATTCCGGTTCTACGAAGCATGTTTATTCCGCAGAAGCGATTGTTTTTAAACAACTTTTTTTTTAAATTTTAAAGTGGCAAGTTCTAATTTGGGGTCTTGGTGGGTATTAGTTGCGTGTATACCTACATAATATACCTATTAATACTGCACTATGTATACCTAATAGGTATTAATTAAATTATCTATTTATAATATGGTACATAATTATAGTTCAATCATGATTATTTTGATATAAAATTATATTATGTAGGTACAGGAATTAAATCAATGGCATAGAAAGAAATGCAGATAAGTTCGTAACAGTATACACTGCAGCTTTTACCCGCTGTATTATGATATATTACTAATTGTGTACCTAATTTAAATGTGGTATTTTATGTAAATATTATTATTTTTGAAAAACGACATCATAGGTGTATATTGATATCATATTATTGGAACATGGGTAGGTAAGGGGTTTTTTTTCTTGGAATCTTGGAAAATTAAAACGATAATAATATAAAAATATTTTCGATTTTCTTGTCGTAAACTGCTGCATAAACAATCTCGTGTGAGGTACGCGTTACCGTATACAATATATATATAGGTAAGTATTTCAAATATCTTCCTTTCCTATTAAACAATCGCATATGTTCACGCGTAAAGTTCGATCGGTGTGAAATATGTAAAGGTGCCCGATAAATATATAATATTAATTAGGTACCTACGCGGACTTATAATTATGTCCTATAATATATAGATGTGTTTCCATACCTCTTTTTTCACGTTTTTGATGAGTTGTTCCTTGAATTTTTTACCTGAAAAAAAAAAAAAAAAAAAAAAATTATATTTCCATATGCTAGCGAACTTTTTTTTATACTATATGCGAGACGACTACGTATTATTGTGTACACAATATTATGATTTATGTATACGACGCGTATGAGGTCCGCTCGACTACGCCGCGGTTGTGTGAATCGCACGAGCATATATTATTGACTATATGGGTAAACGTAAATCGTCGTCATATTGCGTTAATAATATTGGACAATAAATTTGACCATATGTCGCACACGACTCGGCAGGTGTTATAAGATAGTGATGTACTACTATATACATTACACACATATATTACTATAATAATAATAATATATACGTACTGCTAGTGCTCGTGTCCATCGTGAAGGAAATTTAATTGCCCAAAAAAGGGTCGGGGGCGGGGGCGGGGGGGCGTGGACGGTACGCGGTTTATGGCATTCAACAAGTGACGGAGACACGACGACTTTGGCACACACGAAAGTTGTGGGCAATTTATTTGTCCGAGGGGGGGGGGGGAGACAGACGAAATATATTAGGTTTGCGGGGATATATATATATACCTAACCGCGTGAACACGGTCGCGTATGGTAATTCTAATGGAAATCCTGTGGAAGGGGATGAAAAAAACTGTAGTGGTCGACAATATCCTATCTATAATATGCAGTTAATTTCGCCATTAAGAGCTTTGAGCGGAGAGACACCGACGCCGACGAACCGACCGACCGACCGTCGTGCGCTGTACATATCGGACGACTAAACGGCGCGCGATACGTACGGGATCGTACGGTATTACGTGAAAAACGGCGACGATACGACGACGTTTGCGCGGGCGGTCGGCGGTCGCGGGCCGCCGATGGGTCGACCGTCGCAGTGGACGTGACGCCGCGGGGGGCAGTGATAATAACCGCCGCACGCATGCTCTATCGGGGAACCCTATTGACAAGGGCCAGCTGATAGTATTACGTTACGCTCTTGCGGCGCGACGGAGCGCCGATCGAATCGTGCGGGCGGGCGGCTGCAGCTTTTCGGCGTGTCGGTGTCGCTCGACAGTCGACACGCCGCCGCTCGAGCGGCCGCTGCAGGCGTGCGCACGATGTTCCTTATTGGTTCTCCGCATGGCTGCACTGTAGGCACGGTAGGTCGTCGTTCACTATATAGGTATTATTATTTTGGTGGTTTTTCTCCCAGTTTTTTCTTTCTTTTTTTTTTTTTTTTTTTTTTTTATAGGTTGGTTTGTAACGCTAGACGATTTTGTTATTTTATTCAAATTTTTTGTCACAATCGTCAAAAAGAAAATAAACGAGTTTTGACTCTCCATTCAGTTTGCATTAAACGTCCTACGACATCGCCCAGTGCCCACTGCTGTATCCCATTTGAGTCGTGCACGAATGTATCCGATTTTTTAATGTAATGTATACATGTATACCGTTTTCCTTCCGGTTTAAGTATACTCTTGTTACTTGTTGTTGTTGTTGTTGTTATTGTTGTTGTTGTTGTTGTCAAAATTAACCATAATAGTGTGACGATGTTCAAATAAAACGTCAATACCTCATCGTAGATTTTCGGCCGATTCACAAGTACAGTACTCCGTTCCGAGTCGGTACGATGAAATCGTTATTTTGACGTTTTATATTACTATCTTGTAAATCGTTATTGAAAAATCTAATTGATATTTAATTGTTAATCCTTGTCAGGTATCAAAATGACGTCATCTGAAGACGTACTCCTCCAAGTGGGGCCGGTACGGCACAAGAAGGGCGATGGAACGTTGTACGTAATGAGTCAACATGTTGCGTTCATACTGAATTCTAGTGATACTGTCGCTATTAGCCACCATTATAGAGACATAAAAATGCAAAAGATATCATCAGAATTTAAGAACAAAGTGCAACTACAGTTGGTGTTTCACGACGAAACTATTTCCCTGTTTCAGTTCACAAATCCTGAAAGGTACTGTTGTTTGAACATAATTAGTGTTTAAAATATTAATTTAATTTACATTTGTATGAGTACAAAAGTTGTGGTCCAATATATGATAAATCTTGTTAAATAGGTAGGTATTCTTAAAAAATTGTTTCTCTAAAAATGAATGAATGCCACCATTTCATCTTAAATTGTCTAGGTAAATACTAAATAATAGTTAGAAAGTCCCATTTAAACAAATTTTTTTTAGTTACATAGGTGCCTTGAGACTGATTTTATTGGTGTATGTTATGCAAGTGTTTATAAATCAATAAACTTAATGGTGGTTTACAATAAAGGTAGTATATTTTAGATAGGTATAAGCTCTACACTTAACATTGTCATTCAACCGGTTGTGACTTAGGCTTATACTATTTGTTACATATTTAGAATTTAAATAATATTTTACTATCAAACTTGGATTAGTAGTGGGTTGTTTTGAAATGAATCGTTCTCTTAGAACGATTCTGCCTACTACTTCCTTTTAGGTGCTATAAGATCTATAAACAAGACAACATTTATAATTAAACACTTAATTTATAACTTATTCTATGCGTGTATGACAGAGTGACATGCATTATTAATTTTTTGATGTTTTAAACCATTAAATGATGGAGTTTTAGAAATTCAGATTTTGAGTGTACAAAAAGTACTTAAATATCATACAGATGTGGTTAAAGCTGAACGATGATGTATCAGTAGTTGCTTCTAGATGACTTGGCACTGTGACGGTGACAGAAGTACTGCTTACCAGCGTCTGGTATTGGCTGTAATTTTTATTATTACATCTATTATAATAAACCACCCGGTGTAGTGATGTTTGACAATCGAGCAGAAGAACTATTTTGGGAAACAATTACCTACTGATAAACACAAATTATGCTTTACCGTTAAATTGCAAAAAGATTAATTGTGACCAATAATAAACACTGATCTAACAAGATATACAGCAGTGTTCTTCACATGCAAAAGAAATAATTTTTTAAGAATATCTTCCTATATAACACTTAAAAATAATGATTTTATGACTATATATGTCATAATATATTGGACTATGAGTAATAAAAAAAGTATTTTAATAAGAAACTATTTAATATCAATACAAAATCAATTTTTCATATTTAATTAGGTATTTTTAAAATTATAGGTAGGTAATTGATTTTTATAATACTTTATATATTATATTTTAAATTATTTGCCGATTTTTTTAAAAAAAATTATAATTTATTAATATCAATTTACTTGTCTTATAAGTAGTTATTTTTTTAAAAATACATTTAATAAAATTCCATTATAAAATTGTAAAAAGATGATATTTTTAATTATAAATATTGTTTAATAGGAGTGATGCAATGCGAGATAGAAATCGAGTTAAAGATTTAATACAACAATTACTACCAAAATATCAAAAACAAGCAAATAAAGAATTTGGAGAAAAAAGCCGTATTCTTGGTGAAAATCGTATGCTTTTTCAATTATACCAAGACCTAGTCATTACTCATGTTATAACATCCGAAGAATTTTGGTCACAACATGTACCTTACCATTTAGCAATTCAATCCAAAGTAATTACTCAAAAAACAGGTGTACCTAATAATTTCCTCACTAATGTTACTGTTAAAAGTGATGGTACCAAAAAATTTAATTTATCAAATGACACAATACAATGCATCTTTAAAACATATCCAGCAGTACGACAGAAACATATAGAATATGTACCACATCAATTAACAGAGTCTGAATTTTGGCAAAAGTTCCTAGAGTCACATTATTTTCATAAAGATCGTATTACAACAGGAAGTACTAAAGATTTATTTAATGACTGTGCTAAATTGGATGATAATTTATTTAAAAATGAAATAAAAGATTTATCTAAAAGTAATTCAGATTGTTATGTTGGGTTGATTGAAGATGATGGATCAGATGATAATATAAATTCTACAATTGAAGAAAAGTCTTCCATGGCTAATATTGTTCATGAAAATATAATTAAACGATTTAATCAACATTCAATGATGGTTTTAAAGACTTGCGAAAAATCAAATTCAAATTCTATAACCAATGGAAATGACATGAAAATGCCATCTAATTCATCTCACGTGAATGGTATATCAGAAATGTCATCAAAACGATCAAAAATTCAAGGAAAAATTGGTTTTGAAGATCTTAATCCAGAAATTGAAACTTTGGATATCAATCAAAAAAGATTGAAACTATCTAGAGTGGAAAGTTATGCTAATTGTTTGTCTAGAGAACAAAAGCATGATAATACTACCTCTAAACTTTCTAAAGCAAGGGAAGTGCAGAAAAGTATTATTTATGATGTTTATGAATGGAGTAAATCAACTTCAAATCAAGTAATTGAACCTAGTGCAGCTGTTAACACTCTCGGTTTACTTACTCCTGGCGGTAGTTTAATGAAAGGAATTAGCGATGAGTCTGCTTCGTTAGCACAGTTGGTGCCAGTTACAGTTGAAAAAGATTTACGTCAATTATATATTTCTTTAGGAGAACTTTTAAGACACTTTTGGTCTTGTTTTCCAGTGACTACACCCACTTTAGAAGAAAAATTAATGAAAATTCACGATTCTTTACGCAAATTTCAAAATGCTAAGATTAAGCCTTTTGAAGATCAAATAATTATTAATCACGGCCAATTAAATCAGCTCACAAATCATTTGAATTTAATGTTACACACAGCATACAATAAATTTTCTGTTTGGCATTCTAGACGAAAAATACCAAATATTCTTTGACGAGTGGTTCAATATGTGTTCTTGTATTACAATATGTTAAATATGCAATGGTGTGTCATTGTCGGAACATTTATAATATGAAAACACAATTTTTTTTGTTCAAAGATATACTAGGACAAAAAATTATAAAATGCCGTATTGCCGTTATACTGATGGAAAATATATGAACAATAGTCTGTAAGAAATTATTTTTCTAGTTGTAAAGATGTAAACCTTTATTATAATCCATCTCTACTTGAAGCCTTAGTATTTTGGGGTGAAAGGAAAGAAAACAGGGGTAATTATAATAAATATTAATTTATATATTAAATAAATAAATTTATTGTATATATGTACAATTGTAATTATTTAAATTGTATTTATTTTCTATTATATAATGACTAGAAATTACATGTCCAATAAATGTGATTTATTTAATAGTATTATCAAGTATTAAGAATAATATATATTTTTCTCTTCAAATTTGATAATAGGGGTTTAAACTAAATTGCCATAATTCAAGTTCTGCATAGTGTGATTTGTCCTATACTACTGCAGGTAAAGACAGTAAAGACAGTGTTTAAAACTTTTCTGATTATTCTTTATTTCACATTTTCATATTTATTTTGTAGAAAATATGTAAATCTTATAAAATATAGAGGAAACTTGTAATGTACCTATGTATTTAATATATTTAGATTTAATTAATTGGGAGCATTTATTTTTTTGACTAAACCAAATAAAGGACTTATTTTCCAGCTAATAATTTTGAAACATATTTCATCTTGCTCATAGATAAAAAAAAAAAAAAAAAGTAGATTTGATCTAATAACTATAATATTACAAATATTGTATGGATATAAAAAAATTAAATGGGATAAAAATAATATACCAATATATTTTCGAAATATAAGTCTTTTTATTGCTGGAAGGTCAAACTTATATAATAGTTTTATTTAGGTAGCTTAGGCTACTTACATAATATAAAAATTATTTATACTTTTTTTATAATATATTAATATTTTATTAGTACAATAAATAAATCTAGGTTCACAAAAATATAATATGTATCTGGTTTTGTTGAGCACAAATTGAGCATAACATTGGTAAAGGCTGAAATGAGATAACCAAAAAAATTATACAAACTGAATTCATGGTAATTAATCAATCGTATACAAATCAATTTGTAATTCTTAAGATATTTTGATATTATTTTATTACACGCACGCACACACACACACACATATACATATATATATACTATTTCACACTAAATTATAATATCTATATAGGTTCATAAAATGTATAACGCTAACAGACAAGTAACTACAATTTTGTTTTCTTAGCATGACTAGAATACAACTGGTATCTAAACAATTCTAAAACAAAATACTTGGTAATGAATAGCGAAAACAGTCAGTAAAACATTTTATTATTAAAATAATGGTATATAGTTATATGTAAAATGGCTTTATGCAGCCAAACAATGTTAAAAAAAAAATAATCATTTAAGTACTGTTGATTGAATATTTATTAGGTCTAATATTATACTTATTAACAGTTAATTTTAGATTCTAACAAAAGAAAATATACATATGTATATTTACTTTCATACACATTTTGTAACAATTATTGGTGTAGGTTAAATTAATAGTAATAATAATCCAGTAAAATGCATAGTATATATTTTTCATAAAATTCAAAATTTTACTGTTAATACTAACCTTTTTTCAAATTAAATAAACGGATCTTCAGAAAAAATTAATTACAATTCAGATCTGATTACAATGAAATTTAATCAAATTAATTTTTCTAATGAATTTAAAATACAATGAATGATTGAATTTTCATAGATTAAAATATAGTCAATTAGTCAAGTTTTAATAATGTGATTAATTTAATTATATAATATATTAATGAAATTTTTTTTATAAGTACGTTATTTATTACTATATTAATTCTATATTTTAAAAGGCTTTTCATGAAATTTAATACATTAACAATTAAACAAAACTATTGGTAAAATGTATATACTACTAAGATTTATTATATATCAGAAAATAAAAATAATTAATACTATGCATTAACTATCACAACTTAAAATAATTATTTGATATTTGTCAAATGTATAAAATATATTTATTATACATGTATATGAGATTCATTTAAAATTATTAAATTTCTTTCTAGTACTTAAATATATTTTTGATTGTATTACATTTCATATAACTAAATTTGTATCATGGACATTTTTAATGAATAATATAAATAATATAAACTTTGACAATTAAAAAGGTTTAATAAAATAAATTTATATAAAAATGATATGCGATTTGTGCAAATAGTTAATATATTAAATATAAATTGTTTCTTTAAATTTACTTAATTAATGTTACATAACATCACTTTACTGGTTAGTTAATATTGAGGAACAGTATATTGAGCGGATGATTAGGAATAAAATGTAAGCACAGAGCTTTGATTCCCTCGTACTAAAAGAAATGGAGGCATACCTTGGGTTAATGTCTCTAACCAGGACATATACAAAGAGGCTGGAACTACATTTTTTCTCGGCATTGGCAATGTCCTGAAAATTACATATTAAATTTATTCTTTAAAAATTATACTAAAACATTAATACAATTTGGGAATAAGTTAAAACTAATTTAGAATTTTAGTATCAGTAATATAATAAATTTAAATTTATTTTCCCAAAGACAGAAAAAATTACATATCAACTTTTGTTAATGTGACATAGATATATATATAGGCATGGACTATGATGGAATGACTGAAAACGAGTATTTTTATTCGATGGGTATGGAGGAAATAATATGCCACCGATTCAAGCGCTATGTATAGTATTTGGTTTTGTTCTGTAGTTTTAATAAGTTTTATGACTTGACTACAGGTAGCACTTGAGTTGGTCGCATACTATTTCTTCCAATCACCTCTCACGTGATCCGGCTCCCCTTCACCCATTTGCCCTGTAATTTCCAGTCCATGTTATATAATATAGTCGTACTTATATATATTTTTTATAATATATATGTTTTAATTTTATAGTGGTTATGATGTTTTGTGTTACTCACATTACTATTATATTTGCTTCTTGAGAATTTTCTAAGAGAAGTTCTCTTAACCTAAGATGACGATTTGTTTTTTCTTTCATTGCTGTCAACTCTGATTCTTTTATGCTATCATCTAAAAAAAAAAAAAAATCAACATAGTATATAACAAAAATATTCTTTCTCTTAAAATACAAACTTTCATTATTTGGTCCTTTGGGCTTATAACTTTTTATTAATGCATCATAAAAAGCTAACGTTTCTTCATGTGGTTTCCTCATTAGGTCTGTAATCACTAACAAGTCTGAATAATCAATACGAAATTTGGCCAATAGGCTGGCAATACTGCAATAAGACAATATATTTTAATATTGACGATACCGTTAATAAATAACATTTTGGAAATTGTATTTTAATGATGAGAAAAGAAGATATTAAATTGAGTTCCAGATCATGACAAGGTTAGCTAGTTTTAAAATCAATATAATAAAATAAGAGTTAACAAGTCTTTCACCTTCTTTGTTCAAATTCCAACTGATCTTTTTTATTAGCTATTGTAAATACCCTTAATTTACAAGATGACCAATTCCCTCTAGTACTTAAAATATATGGTAATAGTAGTGTAAGACCTTTATTAAATAAAAATTGAATAATTAGTATTACAAAATAATATAACAATTAGTAATAATAATTATAACAATACCTCCATCGTCGTACAACCACCACACATCAATTGTACCTTTTTTTTGTTTACGTTGAAACCGGGTTATCTCATTCATAGTGTCTTTTGGTAAATCATAACCATCAGTTCCTCTGTTATACAACAATAGATATTCAATATTTAAGTTACTTGTTAAAAAGTCTATTAAAAACTTACTTAACAATGTTAAACTTTTGTTTTTTGTTTATATTCTGTTGATCAACAATATCATCAGTGCCTTCTTTGTGAAATACTGAAGACGTTTCTTTGGTCAATAACTCATTTTCTTCGTCACTTTCATTGCTATCATTTTTATCAGCTTAAAAATAACATCAATGTTAAAATGTTGACGTAAGTTTATTGTTAAACATGCATACAAAAATAATTTAATACTATAAAAGTACCACACAATACCTTACTAATAAATCTAAATAAAAACGTTTTTCATGATGTTATCAAAATGATAAAACATTTAGACTTGTTTCACTATACTTTTTCCCAGATAAGTTAAACCTCACACCTACTGAACTTGTACATTGGGGCGGCAGTAGATGTATCTTTACACATATCTAGAACCATACTATTCCATAGCCAGGAACATCACTCTACTGCCACTGAGCACATAATTTGATAATAACTAGATATTATGATTTACAAGATTATATATCTATCATGAATATCAAACGAAAATCAGTCACAGGTTAGACTTATTTGGTAATGAGTATTATATAAATAATTTATGAGTAGGTATATAAAAATGTAAAATAATGAATATGTTCTAATGTATAAGAATGTGAATGTACAGAAATTGTAACTAATTGTTTCCTGCCACATCTCCATCACTTCAAAAAAGTACTTGTTGGATTATAAAAATATGCATGGAGTGGTGGTGGTGATTCAGGGCCACATCTGAGTATAGGATTGATATACAATCCCTCAGTAGATAGATTATAGATATTTACATGATGAATATTTGAATTTTTTTAAATAGTTGAAATACAGATAAAAAATAAATAAAAAATTTTAAAGGAAAAACACTGCTCATAATAATGATGGTTTTAATATATATTACGTCTTAAAATTAAAAAATTATATTTTATGCACAAATTAAAAAAAAAGTGTTAATTTTTGACAGTGACCAAGTACTACAATTTAATTTTTACAAAAGAAGTTACACTTACTAACAGTAGACATAGATTGTGATCTACTATGCAAAAAGGGTTCTTCCGATAAGTATGATGCTTTACGGTTAACCATCATATCTAACTGCATTTCATCAATTAGAATAGAATTTGAAAAATTTAGACCAGATTTTACACGTAATATACACACAGCCATATGAATATCCAAGGCTTTGCTAAGAAATCACAAAAAAAAAAAAAAAAAAAATTAAGTTGACAACTAACAATTTAAACATTACATTTTCCAAAAAAAACATACTGAAGCACATTGAAATACATATTTAAATCTTGAGTAGTACATTTGAACCAATTGCTCTTATAACCTAACATAATAATGTTGGGCTTGAGTTTGCCTAAGCCAACTGTTTGCATTAAACTTTTTGCTCCATCCTCAAAATTAGTACCATCTATTTGTACATAAAATCCTTTAATTTTGTGATAACACAACCAATTTATAGCACGCTTTGAATACATTTGAAGTAACTTTTGTGAAGTTGGAGTCTAGAAATATTTATATATTGAAAATTAAAATTGAATATTTTTAATATTTAACTTAAGACATACTTTGATAATATTTGCACACACAAGTAATGATAAATTTTTTGTAATAAGATGAGCGAAATCAATTAATGATGGTCTAGCAGATGCCATTCCTGTAAGTACAAGTAGTTGAGGTCTAAAGTTTTTTACATGATCTTCAACCCTGATAAGATTGTGAACAGCCATTAAGGCTTGTTTGTAAGTTTGAGCTTGAGTACTTGTACCCCAATTGACATCTATAAAAAGATAATTTTGGTTATCTAGATACTTTTAAAATCAATATACTTTACCTGGTTTTTGATATGATACAATTAAATATAGAGCCAAAATAGCAGCTAATGTCACTAGAGCTGTCCACCAGCTAATAACAAACATTAACACTACACATAACATTGAACCTCCTAAACTTAACCACATATTATACAGCTAAAATAAAAGGAAAAAATGAATTTAATATTCAATTATTTTAAAACCAAATAATTTTGAAATAAAAACTAAAAAGAAATAATACTTTATCACATAACATATAAAATAATATATTCATAGTTATAATTTATCTACTTTAAATGTAGGACGCCATCCAATTGGTTTGACTAAAGATGCATGAAAAGTACTAAAATTTATCAGTGCATAAACACTAAGAAATATATTTGATATTGAAGGTAATATTGTATTTAAGTCACCTATAAACAAAGTTCATTGATATTACCGTTAATATATAAAATATTAATTAATAAATTATATAATTTACCAGGAAGTATAAAAAGCAAAACAATTATTGTAGTCAAAATGTCAGCTCGTATTGGCTCTCCTGATTTATTACTAAACCCAAACCATGAAAGACTATTATAAAGTTTATCATTGCATAGCATTTGAAATACTTTTGGAGCAGCTAAAAATGAAGAAAATGAAGCTGTTAATGTTGAAACCAAGATACATACGTATACTAATGGGCTGAAAAATGCTATCAGTCCAATAGTCCGATTGACTGCCTAAAAATTGTTATGAAAATATAATAAACAATGTTATATTTATGAAATAGTCACCAAATATACTTACATAAGGTTTATCAAGAGGGTCACAGCTCAATATAGAATTTAATTTACAAGGTTCTGGGGCTATGAATGATGAACCAACCAAAACTGCTATACTAATGTAAACGAAAGAAGATATAAAAATAGATGTCAATGAACCTCTTGGAATTGCTCTTAATGAATCCTAAATTATAAATAAGAAAATGTATTGATAAAACATGTACCTATAACAATTTATATTTTGTACTAATAAATTGCCAGTCATTCCTACCATTCCATACATATAAACTAATAATATCCAATTTATAGCAAATTTGATAAAACATTAAGTGGCCAATAGCTATTCAACTAGATACTCTGATAAGAAAAGCATTAAGGAGTCAAGACAATTGAAAGGCAAAACTTTTAAGTACTGTCATAATTATTGCATTTTGAGATAAATGTATAGCAAGACCATAATAATATTATAACACAAATATTCACTATACAGAAAATTATTACATTTTTATTATATCCATAATATTTTAATAAGTAAAATAAAAATATATTATATTTACTTTTAATTCGCCTGATTTATTTGTTCCAGCTAAGAATCCAGATACTGCAGGAAAAAATATACCAAAACCATACCAAAAACTTTTACACCAATCATCAAATGATTCAAAATTCTTAAACATGTTATGATTGATTGCATCCCCTAATAAATATAAAAATATAAATATAATTCTGTGCAAGTAATTTAAACATTTTAAAATTAATTGTCTTACAACTAAATCCGATAAAACCTTGACTTTTTTCAGAATTATTTTTTGGTCCATGAATTGCTCCTATGAATACATTCAGAATTGTTGCAACCATAAGAACTAAAACAGCTGCATGGACCTATACATAATGAATATGTATGAACATTTTATAATACAAATAGATTTTACAATATTAACTTTGTAAATTTTATTAACCTGAATTCGCGAGCGAATGCCACCTAATGTTGCACATAATAACGTAGCTATTAAACCAATTCCTAGAAGCCTCATATCTTGTTCTTCACCATCCAGTATAGACAAATGAAAAGAACTCATTAGAATCTGTACCATCTCACAAAATCCGACCATATGCATAGCACAAGCAGCAGACAGTGCTATAGAATATATTATACCAATACAAGCACCAAACTCAGGTCCAAGAGAACGAGATATCATAAAATATGTTCCTCCTTCCTTCAACACACCATTTGTACTGATTGCTGACATAGATAAGGCTGTTATTGTTGTTATAGCACCACCAAATAATATTATAACAATTCCTGAAACTGATGTTTATTATTATTGAAGAGAAACAATAAAGTATATAAAAGAAAAATGTCATTACTTAAACCAGTAGTACAGACAACCCATGCTACTCTTAAAAATAACATAAGGCCCCATATTTGCACTAAATTACGAATAAGAACCCCTTGTATCCAACCTTGTTCGTGTCTTTTTTTTATTGGTCTACAAGGTTCATTTTCTTGAGCTTCTATATTCTACAACAAACATAATAATATAAAGTATCTATTAAAAACTATAAAGTTATTTTTTAGATAGAAAAAATATATACTTTTTCAGCTAAATCACTATTATGAAGTTCATCAAGAGTAGGACGGCATGCAACATGCACCGACATAATATTCCTGTAATTGTCCAATCTTGGTAATGCTTCACGCGTCAATTGCCGAAAACTTTTATATTTGTTGTCATCTGATGAAGCACTATCTAATCGCATCCTTGGAGGAGTTTCACAATCTACTAAATTTACTTGAAACCTAGTACGTTTCAAATCTGAAACAACACTTTTTAATTCTACTTCGATTGTTTCTGTGTTCATTTTTATCTGTAAAATAAAAATGAAAGTACTTATATTAGTTATCTATACAAATAATGAAATAATAAATAATATAATTAATTTATATCTAATAATTTGCCTCAGACTTAAACTAAATGAGTAAGAAATCAAATAAAATATAATTAATATCATATAGGTAGGTTATAGTACCTATGTAGTAAACTGATGATTTAGAGTTCAAATAAAATGTATTCATCATTGGCAAAATATGTTTTCTGTTTTATTACTATATATACCTATTACTTAGATATATAATATAGGTAAATATATAATATATCACCATTATTTCTATTATAATCAGACAAATAACGGTTGGATTTAAAATTAATACATATGCGGAGTAATTTTATTAAGTATGACGTGATATGACAGGTATTGACCGTACAAGTTATAACACAAAATTTAAATAAAATACTGTACCATGTATGTAAGTGTGGTCGTTATCGAACTATTGAAATAGTTCTTTCGGTAAATGTTATCGTCAGATTCCGTTCAACGGGCTTAAAAACAAATTTGAACAATAACCATAGTTTCCAGTTTTGGAGTTGACGCGACGTGCACGTGCTGCAGATCTTAGGGAAAATCTTATCAGAATTTGGCAGTGTGCGGTAACTATCAAAGGCGTATCTGACACATTTCCGCGAAAGCGCAGGCGAAAAAAAGTCGTTATAACGGTATCAGCGCTGGGTTTTCCTAAATTGTTGATTTTTCTTGTTTTTTTTTCTTGCCGAAACTCGAGTTTGCCGTTATCTGGTTATCACTATAGGCCATTAATCATGGTGGCGAGGAGTTCACATGATAAGAACCAAAAATTTTTCAAACAATTCAATGTGGCCAACAATGAAAAATAAAATTTCATGGTAATGAAATACAATTATAGTGGGGAAGATTATGACGTTCTGTGTTTATCCTGGTTGATAAAGATAAGTAAAGATAAAGATAAGATGATATATATTTTTACTTCTTTTTAATCATATTTATTTCTTAAACCGTGGTTATAATATAATATGCGGAATTTTTTTAAGTATCGTTCATATTGTTTAAAAAAATCAATAATATTGTTATATCAAAAAAGGATGATTAAATAATAATTGTTTCCATAATGACTGCTATATTTTTTATTATTCTGAAATGGACTTTAAAATCTAGTGTTGTTGAAATATTTTTATTACCTATATATTTGACTAATTTTTATTTTCATTTAAATATAATTATGTAAGCACTTAGTGTACTATTTAAATATATGGACTATTGTTTTTATATACCTTACTGCTTAAATATTTAACGTTTTATAAAAACAATTTAATTTTTTTTTTATTATGATATAAATAAAAACAGAATAGTTGTCTTGTTATTATTTAAATTAACTCTTATTTTTATTTCCCAATCATCATAAGATTATCGTAAATTAAATTTATATTATAGTATTTATGTTTATTAATCATAATATCATACTATAATATTTATATCCACATTTGGCATTTCCACATTTTTAAAAAGCATTTAAACGCAAAATAACTCGTAGTAATAACTCAAAGTAATCATACAATAAAATAAGATTCCCAAACATCAATTTTTGAAAAATTATAGGTTGGTATTAGCACAGATAACATATTCTGTGGTATTGAGCTACGGTTCTGTGACTTGACTTGCTTTGTGGGGAGGTACTCTGTCACAAGCTTGAGCTTCTTCCAGAGGGTCGGATGTTTTAGGGAGTTGAGACGTGATGAGGGGGCGAATTTATGATGTTTGAAATTTTAGAATTTAAGAGGACGGTTTCTTTTGCGGCCGTTGAGTAGGCCGGGGCGGGTCAAGATCGATTTTATGTGTGGGAAGTGTGACGAAGAGATCGAGAGTTGGAGTTTAGTGGAGGTGGCATTTATGAATTCGTGAATGGACGGGATGTTGGTAACGGTTCTGTGGTTTAAGGTATATTATATATATCATATTTTTATGTTATCAGTAAAGTTGTCGGAGAACCTACCCCAATTCCACAAATCAGTAACTACCGTAATGGTATATGTTTATAACCATAGATAATTATCCACCACAATCGTGGACCTATACAAAATCTTCGTCTAAAATCATAGATCTATGCCTAAAATGCTGAGTGTTCAATTGGGGGGGGACGCTTAACTGATAAGTGATAACGGCCAACGGCGACAGCCGACAAGTCGACAACACAGTGATCCGATAATGAACGATTTTCAAATTTCCTTTTTTCGGTAATTTTCGTAAACAATAATGGGATTTTCCTTGTGGACCTTGCTGGAGGCGTCGTTACTATGCCTGAATGCTATATGCATCCTGAGTGAAGATAGGATCCTGGCCAAATGTGCGTAAATATAATAAGATCTGTCGATATTACCCGTTATATTCCTATTTTGCATGTTTTTGCTATTGTCTTTACAATAATAGACGGTCTACTTTTTTTGATTTCCATAGATGGCTGGTCTACGGTAAATCGAGAGTTTGAAGATTTCCCGTCCACGAAAACACAAATACTGTCACTGATGAAATCTATTCGAACGGTCGTGAAATGTATGTATTATAGATCAGGTTATTTACATAAATATTTTATTTATTATATCCATAACAAAAACATTTGTTTTCATTTTCGTTGTGATTATCATTATTCAAAATAATGTGACAAACAACACTTCTCTCCTATTTACAATATTTTACTGGGAACTATATTAATGCTAATCATATTTCCAAATTCATAGCATCAAAAACTTACAGTACAAGCTGTATCAGTATTAATGGCTTTTTGTTAGATGAGTTAGAAGTAATGGTTTCAATAGAAAGTATGGAGATAAAACTATGTGTCTATGACATGAATTTACAACATTTATATTGATAATATTTTAGATGAAAGTACATTTTGTTTGATTCAATATTTTTAAGACTGTTGATTTTATTAATTCATTTTTTACAAAATTGAATAGATTTTTAATATTGGAAACATTTATTTTATTTTAATAGTATTGTAGAATTTTACTACTTTATCAAATTATACTTACCTACCTATAGATAAAACTGCACAAAGAGAATCATTGCATGTAAAATTAAATCTATTAATCTATACTTAACATTATAATCTTAAATCACAGATGTGTAAATAAAAAGATTCCCTTATAAGATTCTATTTTATAAATGTTTATATTTTTATATTATACATTATATAAATAAATAATATCAACATTACATTAAGTATTTTCTCCGTTTACTTAGCTAACTATTGTTAATTTCTGTTATAAGGTACCTACTTTTTAATTTTTAATTGGAAATCTATCATTTAAGTATAATTTTGACTAAAATAGTTGAGTTGTTGTATTTTTTACTTACCATAAATATACATATATTATTTTATACTTAGTATACCTACAGGCTATGAGTATTATCTTATTAAATTAAAAATAAATAGGTATGTATTATAAAAGAATAATATATAAAAATAAAATGTGCATAGAGTATTCAAAATGGGATTATAATTTATAAGTAACAACTAGTTTTGTTATCATCAAGGTATATTGTTATTATTTATTTATTTTTATTTTTATAAGTGTTACATTTCTTGAATTAATAATTTTTTTAATTTTAAATATATTATTAAATTATTTTATAAGAACTTTTGTTCGATACAAGAGTATACTTTGGTTACAAAGGAGGCTATTATTATTGATTCTTTTTCTCTTTTTATATATTTTTATCTAGATATTAGTATAGGTACCTATATATTTATCATTAGGTAAACAATAGTATTCCAATGTATTGTTGTAAACCTAAAATAACATGTTAATGCCTAATTCATTAAACAAATTTATTTTATATTGTGTAATATATGATTTACGAGTTATAAATTCTGTAATTGTTAACAAATGTAATTACAATTAATATATACTAATCTACTGTATAAAAAATTGGTTTTACACTTATAAATTTTGGTTTACAATATTCAATCATATTTTCTAATACAACTTAAACTCTTAGGTACCTATGTTTATTGTTACTAAAAATGAATTAATATTCATGTTTTATAAATAAAATAAAAGTATACAATTGTAATAAAGTTTTACAAAATATATTGAATACCTACTTACCTTAATATAAATTCTTATTTTCTATAATCAATAATATGAGTATATAACTGAAAAAAAACCATAACAAATGATGAATATTAGTCACTTCGTTATTATTATCGTGATATAATATTATTTGTTAAACCGTACTCTACATAGTGCATAGGATACTTTATATATTGTGATGATTTATTAAGGCGTTTTGTATAGGCAGTATAGTATTATATCTGTCACTATTATAGTGATAACACAATATATTGTACCTAAATTATATCTTGGTAATAACTAATAAATGAACGTGTGTGACCACCGACGACGACACAATAATATTATATTATTATTTATATTGTTCAGCCAAATTCTATAAAGGAACGTGTTAAATTTCCGAATAGTCTCATTTGCAATGTTTTACACATATTTAGGCAAGTAAACTACGGTTATTTCGTGCATACATACTATTTCGTAAGATAACTTAGTATTGAGTATATGATTTGAACTCGGGAAAACATTTAGGTATTTTTTAATGCAATTAAATGTTAATTAAATGTACCTATTGTTACATTAGTGTTGCACTTCAATGGACTTTTTAGAATTTTTATAGTATTTTATTATAGATATTATTTATTGTAATGAATATTTAAACTATCCGTATTTTAGTCGAATATTATAATTGTTTCCATATGAGTTCGTTGACCCGAAGTATACAGGAAGCGAATTAATTTGCGGCCAATAACCCGGTCGGTAAATACAATTTTCATTTTTCCGTATCGTCGGAAGTTTTTTGTACTAGTATATTATTTTATAGATATTAATGTCGTGAGTTTTAATCAATGTCATATTTCTCTGCATATAATAGGTCTCATGGGAGATATACACTTTATATAATATCGCCATCCATATAAGACATTTATATCTTTATGATAATATATTATATAGGTAGGTACTTAAAGAAATAAGCAAATCAACTACTGGTATCGCAGTGTTATTATTACTGTCATAATGTAATTTTATGAAATAAGTGTCTGAAATTGGGTCATCGTAAAATTAAATCTTAAGAACTAACGTGTACGCGCTTATGTGTATATTGTTATATAGTGTACAATTCTGTGAATGTATACTCCTTAGGTCATATAGATGCGTTGTATAGACGTAACTGCCGTGTTACATAATCTAAATGCTTTAACATTTCCGTGACTATTTCCACAGTTTTAAGTTTGAAAGATTACTTTCATTTGGTTTTACGTTTTTGCTCCAGCGAGTAAAAGTTTGTCGAAATAATATAACTATAAATATAGGTAATTAGTATTCGGTATGCCTGTGTTTATTAAAATTAATGAAAGTATAATAATATTCTGTTTCAGATCCTCTGATAATTTTCAATGTGTTGATCATAATCGTCAAGACCCTCACAGGGTAGGTCACCGTCTGTTTCCTTCATGAAAATGTATTTTTTGTTCTACCATATGCATTTTGGTATTTATAGGTATATAAGGTAATAAATTATAATATTTAAAAAAAAATATACGTACAAATTACAATTTACTTTAATAATATGTCGTGTGTTATTATATTATATTCATACTATCCACAGCGTCACGTGCACCTCCTATAGTTTATTATTTTATAAATAATTTGTGGAACCGGTGCAATGAATTATAAGTACAAATTGTTCAAATAACATCCGAAATGAGTGCGAAACAACGGACGGTAGGTATACGTTTCACAACGCGTGACATTTACTTTACTTGCGCGTACAGCGTACCCGGCGAGTGCGGCGCTGCACAGAATGGGGTGTCTACGTATATCGGCCGTATATTATTATAATTCAATAATTTGTAATTATTATGCACGTGTTTACATTGAACACAAATTGGTTATTAACGATTAGAAACGCTGCTAAAACCACTATTGCACGTGTGGCAATTCGCACTATGGCCGCCTAATTTAAAATCTGCAAAATATTATTATCCTTGTGACAACTTACTGTATTATAATCTACGTACATTACCAGGTAATACCTACGTTTTGTCTACCGAATCCTCACGCGCGATTGCGCTTTAATATTATAAAAACACAATTTTTTGATTTCTCAACGATTTGTCGTCCGGTCGGTACGCGAAAAACCTTGGCTCAGTAACTCCTTTGCCCGTTACAATAACAACAACAACGACGACGAATAATATAATAATAATCGATTTGATATTATTTTCGTGGTATAGTAAAGACTTGCAAGGGTCTGGCCAGCCCGTACTGAAATCGGACCGGCACGGACTTCGAAAAAAATACTTAGGGCCGGACTTGTACTAGGTTTAAAATATAATAGTAATTATAATAATAAGTTCACAGTTCGCTGCTCGTGCAATTAATTCTATTTATATGTCATTATATCAATAACAGTCACTTTACTATAATATTATATGGATAGCATTATTATTTTTCACAAATAAAAAAAAAAACAACCAAGATAAAACGGAAACATTAATTTGGAATATTTTTTAGAAAATCCGTTGCGTTCGATTACAGATTGCTACGTCACCAAGAGATTCTAGAAGTGCAAAAGTACAATATCTTTCATAATATTTATAGGTGGCTAATTTATTATCGTCATTTTCAGTTTTAATATCCCCCGTATTATTTAGTGGATAATTGTGTGCGTTTTATATTTTAATATTTTTGGAGCTGGCTTTTTTTTACAAAATGGTTGGCCCTTTGCAGGTCTATTTAGTTTAGCTGTATAGGTACACACGATGGGCCATATTTTGAGTATTTTGTTGTGCACGATCTATAACCTAATTTCGATATATGTTTATAGACGAGTACATAATATTTTGTTTATGAGCTCGAAGACCGCACACACGGTTTCCGTTGGTTTACCATAATATTATAATATTATTGTACCTACAAGTATCTAAGACTATATGTGACCAATATTAATTAATATACGTATAACAATGTGCTGAACGTATTAGTACGCGTGCAGGTTACTACGACACACTATTTCGTATACAAATGTAATGTATATATCACGTCACGTGTATACACCTACCGACACCCGTTTTTATTCGTACAACATTACTTTGAGTATACTCTTATAATTATATATTCTATTGTGTTATGTTTTAGTGAAAAAAATAAAATCGTATTTTTTATAAAAAAAATGTATTGTTTTTCATTATTTGATCGTTTTTTGTAAGTACATAAAACAATATTACATAAAGCTTATTAAGTATATCTAAATTTGAGTTATGGCTAAATTTTCAACTACTCGCTAACAAAGATTATATTACAAAATACATATATATATATATATATATAAAAAACAAAATAGTATATATTTAAAAAGACAAGAAAAATCGCTCTTTTACGTTGTGGTATACGTAATAATGTAATGTACACTTTGTACGGACAAAGCATATAATACTATATATCTTAATACATTTTACACGACTCCAATCGTATATACGATGATGAATGATGATGGATTCGCGTTTACTTAAACGTGTGATGTAGCGCGGCCGTAAAAGAGCAGTGGAGTCGGTGTATGATTGTTGATGGTGGTGGCATAACGAGCTGATGAAGATTGTTAGTAAGACGACGAGGGTGCTCCGTAGGACGAAGATGGCCTGGAAGGAGCTCCGTACGAGGATGATGGGCCGGAAGAGTAGCCGCCCGCAGACTGTTGGAATTGAGCCACTTGGATGGCTGGTTTCACTTGTTCCAATTCGACTCCGACGACGCGGCTGGAGTACGATTGGGACGGGACACCGTATGAGGAGGACGGGGCGCCGTATGAGGATGATGGGGCGCCGTAAGAGGATGACGGGGCTCCGTATGACGAGGATGGGGCTCCGTACGAGGAGGACGGGTATCCGCCGGAGGACGATCCGGAGTTCTGGGCTTCGTCTCTGAGTACGATTTGCTTGATCTGTTCGAGTAGCTGTCCATCGACGTATTGTCCTTCGTAGGTGGACGGTCCCGGGGCAACCGGTACGTAGCTACCGCCGCTCGAGTATCCGCTACCGCCGCTCGAGTATCCGCTACCGCCGCTCGAGTATCCGCTGCCGCCGCTCGAGTATCCGCTGCCGCCGCTCGAGTATCCGCTGCCACCGCTCGAGTAACCGCCTCCGAAACCACCGGACGAGTAACCTCCGGATGATGGGCGGCTGTAACTGCTTGGTGGCTCGGCGGTGGTTATGGCGATCGTGGCGACGACGAGACACTACAATATCATTATACGATTATACAAAAGGGATTTTTATGAGTGATTCTCATCTTCGTGTTCAATTAAGAAATTCAATTTTGTCAGAAAAAAAAACGCCAATTTCTCAGGGACTTGGATATAATTGATCGCGACAATAATTTGTAAAATAAATCTACACACTAATATTTATATATTGTATATATGATTTATGCGAAATTTAACAAAATTACAATAATATTGAGTTGGTAAAGATCTCATGTGAGAAGATCGTATTGAATTTTTAACGAACGAGTAAAAATATACACATTGACGGAGTGTAGTATACGAGTGGACGTTTGGTGCGTTGCGTTTCTAGAAGAACACTGAACAGTATTGATACTAGACAGTATAGTGTATAATTTTTTGTTTACAGTGAAAGCTCAACAGTCGTGTATATGCCGAATTATTATTGTACATATACGGATAGGATATTATAGTCGGATAGTCGAGAAAAAAAAAAAAAAACGAATTGTTGAAAATGTTTTTACTCCGAAAAAATAAAATACGTTTATTTTTTTATCGTTTTTGGTACGCTATGCGTGTAAACGGCTGTACGAATGATAGAACTATTCGAGGATATAGTAAATAATAATAAAAACTTACCAACAGAAGACCGTTCATTTTGAATGTATTTGAAAAAATGTACGAGTGTTCGTAATAAAAATCACTGGATTCACTGACTAGTCACCGAACTTACACCGACTATTGGATACTTCCATGTAATTGCTCGGCTATTTTATATACAACCACCACCCACCTGCAGGACACGTAGCGCGCGCTTGGTAGGGATTGAAAATGAAAGGAATGAATATTTAAAAAAGAAAAAAAAAAAAACCTTCTTTGCAGATTCCCAGACCAGTATAATTATATTATCCTAATATAAAGTGATTGTAACTATTATATGCTTAAATCATTAGAAAAAATAATATATACACTGCAATACGACGTGTAAAGGTGCAAGTTTATAATCTCACGGTAATTTATTGTTCGTTTAAATAACGATGCACTATATATTATGCACCACGGCCGTTATGTAATTACGTGCGTAGGTATACGTCGTAAAGGAAAATCCATAGAATTTTCATTCACGTGTGTGGTAAAATTTCCCTCCCGTATAGGATTATCCTGACTATAAACATGTTATATATTAAATTTATAGTTGCAAGCATTAAACAGTTAAAAAGTTAATATACATATATATATTTTTTTTTAATTCAATTAGGTACTCAACGTACTCAACTAATTAATTATTTTTGCCATTAATTATAGTTTAGATTTTTAATGTGTTGACTGATATTTTTACAATTATTAAGTCAGTAGGTACATATATATATATATTATAGGGTAAACAATTAAATCGAGTTTGTTATACGTACTCGTATTTCATTTGTTTTACATATTTTTACCTATATTTATGTCGAAATCCAAATAAATATTTATATTGTAATTTAACATTATGTACAGGACACACAATGTACGGTGGATGTTATAAAACCGACTTCGGTGTAGTAATTTAATTTACCTATATATACATTACTTTTCCAGATAATTTTCAAGGATTTTCATTTTGTACAAATTAACTTTTTTCTTTAACCGATTAAAGTTTGTATTTTTTTTTCATTTTAACTTTAAACTTAATGAGATGAAATTATTTTTGGTTTAAATACCATTTTAATTGAAGACTAATATTATAAGGGCTAATTTTATTTTCGTTACCTAATCTTTTATCATGAACTACTTGCCCAACTATATATGTATGATCGTATATATGTATTATTCATTCAAGTCTATATAATACCTATATAATATATATATATATATATGTAGGTATATTCGAAACATTACAATTATTACACTGCATATCTTTCCGTGTTTGTCTTTAAGCATAGGCACTATTTATGGCGTATATATTTTTTCCCACGTGTTTAATATAAAGCATTTTTGTGATTTAAGTTGAAATACTCTATACAACAATATACGCAGTGGCGTAGTCAGGAATTTTGTACGGCGAGGGCTGAGATCTTATATACCTATTATTATCTTCGAGTAGGTATATAAAAAAGGTTCTACTCATTTTGTGTTTTTAAACAGTATGCACTTGCACTGTACCTACTTATATAAGTAAATATTTTTGTTCGCTCACTATATTATTTACATTAACTTTTACTCAGAAGTTGAATTATTTCAACTTTCAAATATGTTAACCAGTATTAAATATATATTTTTTAAAACTTCAAATTGTTTATGCGAACCACAAATATATAGTATAACATAATATTGTATAAAATAAAATAATATAGGTACAGTCTCTGCAGATTATACGGATGTGTGTATAATACTATGAATATTTACATTTTAGTTAATGGAATTATCATAAATATATCCAACTGTATATATTCATAATATACCAACTATAGAGATATGGTAAAATAAAAAACCATAATATAGAATATTATGTAGTTTGATACGTAAAAAGTAGGTATACAAACTCGTAACACAAAATAGTAAGTAGGTATTCATAAATTATTACGACGTTATCTTTATTTTGTACTTTTTTCCTACAATACAGGCAACGTAGTGACGTATTGTTATACATATATTCATATATTTTGGTTGATGTCATAAATTAAAACTTTTGTGGTTGAATTCCTCAAAAAAATATTAAGTAGGTAGTTATAACGAACATATTTTAGGTTTATTTTAGTTACAGGCATACATGTTAAAAACGTTTTGCATTGTTTTACTTACTATATACATACAGTATTATTTCACAAAGGAGTAGCAGTGCGCAATATGAAAATTAAATGACACTTAGAAATTATACGTACCAATAGGTAGGTGGTACCTACACGAAACGGTTTTAAATAAATCTATAGAATTCTCTAAAACGTATAGGTATACAAGAATTCAACTAAAATATTACTAAATATTTATAGGTACAGCTAATTCAATTTTTAAGTGTATTTAAAAACGATATTTATTTTAACATAATAATAATATTAATTATTATAACAGCTTAAAAATAATTTAAAAATTGATTTCATTTATATAGTTATGCAAATATAGGATTTTGCCAATTCTATATGTAGTACCTGATATATATGTATTACGGAGTTTGTTTGAAAATTGGGGTGCGATTTACATGTACCCATATTTTACCTAAATATTATAAGTCTGAAAAAACCATAATATATGTATTTGCATAAATGCTTTTTTTATCATACCAATTAGTTATACTATTTTAATTATTTGTGTAATGATAAGTTTTTACTTTCAAACATCGATATATAGGTACTTAATACTTATTTATGTATACATTTATTTATAGGTAATATGAATTATATTATACAATATTTTAATTAATTTAATTATTATATATAATTGTGTTTTTTTTTTTTATAAACATATTATTACCCAATAGTTGAATAATCTGATGCACAGACCGCGAGATCTTCAAGATCAAAAATTACTCTTCTTTGGACTTGGTGACCTTGAGGACCTTGGTATACGAATGCAAATATAAAATAACAGTTTTGCAGATGTCTAATGAAAACAAAGTCGATTATTCACATGTTGCAACAATATCGATGAAAATAAACATGTGTGCAAGACATTGAAACTATACTGCAGTGGTCGTACAAAAAACGATCAATTTTCCAAGTCACTGAATCGAGATTTACAAAAAAAAAAATAGTAAATGTAACATGATTTTCAGTATTCTTAGATGATTTTTTTAAATATATGTCCATGATATACAGTTTATTTCGGGTTTACATTTCAACAGCTATATAGATCCGATGCGATTCTGGTGCAAGTTTATCATTACGAATTATTTTGGGATACCTATTAATTAAATTAATGATATTTAAATATATATATATGTATAATGTATACTCTTCGATTTATTTCTGAAACTAAAAAATTCGAAATTTGGGTATTAAACTTAAACTTATATTGAAAATACTGATTATTGGATTTCCTGTACCTACCTATTAATAATTAATACAACAATATTGTTGAGGGATCATAGACGAAATTAGGAATAAAAAGTGGTGAAAACTAGGTACTTTCTCTCTAACACTTCAGCCCTTTCAAAATTTTAAATTATCTATATGGAGTATATAAAATATATGTATATATATAATATATGTATATATATAATATATATATACCTACCTATAGAACATGTTAAAATATATAGATAAATCCATTTAATTATCAATGGTATACTTTAGTTTACTCTCATTTCCGAAGCGGTGTAGACTTAAACGCCTGCATTTTCATTATTATCAGTATCTAAATCATTATATTTCCAGCACAGTTATCTATACATCATTAGAGATGTGGAATTTACCGGTAAAATTCGGTAAATTGGTAAATTTTTTTTTTTAGGTACAGAGGTAGGTGTAAGTAGTACCTACTTATATTTTTTGAAGTGAATTTTGCATGTTATTTCATAACCTCATTAACTATTTTTTTTACAATTATTAGTCATTCATATGTATAAAAACGAATTTTTTTTCATTCATTTTTATTATCTACTTCTAAAATTCTTCACAAGAAAAGGACATTTTATTGATTTTATTATTCATTATATTATACACTTTATAAGGCTAAATAAAAATAGTTATAGGTACTAGTAAAAACATTTAAAATAAGGAGTCACTCAATTTTAAATACCAAGGGTAAAAAAACATCAGTAAAATGTATGTAAATTTACATTTAGGTACCGGTAAATTTACCGACCTCACATCTCTGCATACATCATATATGTAGATAACCATGCTTCCTAGTCATCAAAATAATGATTTTTTCTCATATGAGTACATAATTTATTAATATTAATAATTGAAAAAAGAAAAACAAATTAATATACCTATACAGATATTTAAAAAACTAAATAGAGAACCCATAACTGTACGAATAAATAAAGGAGAATATATTTAAGAATGAAAATATGATTCTGACAGAGAGTTGAATAATTCGATTCTCTGACCGGAGAAAGAATGATAATGAAAAAGTATGTAAAGAAAGTCATATACTTCTTCTGCTTACTTCAGGAGCGTCATTTTAGTTTTTTACTGGTGTGAGGTTTTATAGACAATTTAATTTTAAAATTTCACCGTGATGTTTTAAAAAATATATATTATATATAAGTGTAGGTATATAATAACATATTAGTTATTACTAAAAAAAACTTTTTTAAAATGATTATTCATATCATATATGAACATTGAACACATAATTCATATATATATATATATATATATAAGTTGATTATGGCGGTGTATTAGCCAATTATTAACACTTGTTATTGGTGCCGTCGCACCCCCTCTAAATAACTCCCCTGATCTACTATCACTAATCTACTATTGTAATGATAAGGACGGAAAGACGAATAATTAAAACTAAGATTAAAGGTGTAGGTCTAGGAAATATTAGGGCAAATGCCAAATGGTATTAAAAAAACTGCCTGTCACAATACCTATGCGACATTGTGACACCCAGACCCATTAATGCATTTTTAATAACCTTATGGAAATATTGAACTCGGTTTTTAAAGTATTTTATTCTTTATTTCAATATATACAATTTTACGCGTACAGTATTTTAACTATTATTAAGTAATTAGTATTATTTTGTAAATAAATAGCTTATTAGTTAAATTATTAATAATTCGGTTATAATGGTATGCACATATACAAAAACTTTAAAAAATAAACATAAATATTTTAAATTTCTAAAGACTACAGAAAATTGCACTGGATTTATAGGACTGCAGCTATATAGACATATTATAGGCTTAAGTACTCGAAGTAGTCAGGTATCAGGAATGGATATCTGACTATACGCTGCAACTTTATATATTATGAGCATATTGAAGAATTGAATTTACAATATTACTTATGTGTTTTTTTTTCACGTATTTTTATTTTCTTTGCAATATAACAATGAGCTAATTCTCGTAATTTTTATGCAATTCAGAAAACAATAGTCCTAGAGAATAAATCTAGTAGTATAGCCAGTGTATAGGTACACTTAATTATACTAATAGATAGTACATAGATAGCCTATATAGGTATCTACTTTATTTACACTATAAAATTATTTTCTGTGATATTAAATCTGTAAGATACATATATAATATTTATACAAGTAGTAGATACCTACCAATAACCTGTCTACAACACTATACTTAAATGTAGTTAATTGTTATTTAATGTTTTTATATTAATTACCTACTATATAGACGCTCAACAATTAATTTTATTAAATCGAATTTCGTTAGGGATCATTTTTTGAATAAATAGGTAGGTGCCTACAATGATTTATATTTTCTTTAGTTAGACAATATATGAACACATTACACATTTATTAGACAATATTCATTATATCTTTATACTCGTAGCTATATATATATATATATATATCTACTTAACTTGAAACTAATTTAATTTTTATTTCACTTTTTACTTTTTAAACTAAAAAGATATATATACTAATTTAATATATTTCTACGATAAATGATTCAATGCGTATATTAATATATTAAGGATCATCAAAAAACTTTTTAAATTACTTTATTTTTTAAGGTTATCATTCATCAATGTCTGACCTCTACATTATAATATATACCTATATATTATATAGAAAGTGCTGTTTCCATGTTTACGTCACATAACTATAATAGGCATTAAAAGTTGTTTACATTTTTTACGAAACAATGTTTTTCTGTTATGGAGTTTTCACGTTATTTTTGAGACCCATAAGTTATCTGTTCATATTTTCTCACATCAGTTTAACGTAGGTAACATTTTTTTTTTCCCATTTTTAATTAAAACGAACGCGTATTTATAATATCTATATACGTGAGAAAAAATATCAAAACATAATCCGCAGACAACCTACATCGAGTCACTGTAATCAATATGATATTCATATGATATAAATAATATTGACGTAGAATATGTTTTTTCAACAATATTTGTTCATCGACAGACTTGAAAAACAATTTACATAATATCAAATAATATGAAAGGTACAAAATCAATAAAAATATTTGCAATACTAGTGTATAAATGTATATTGCACGACACTGTTTATAAGTAGCTCAATTAGAATTTCATTATTACATTATTATTTGTTGTATATATTCTTTTTAAAGTATGTAGGTATATCGTTTATTTATAACAAATACTTGTCCACATTAATTGGTGGTGGGGGGGGAGGGAGAGGTATTCAAAGGATTAAAACCCTTCGATACCTATGTCTTCGAAAAATAATTTTTAGCAACAAATTTTGGATCAAAAATTAACTAAAAAATTTCAGCCCCTCGAAAATTGTTTTTAAATGTACAACTTTGCCTGTTTACACTAATTTATATTTCCATCTACCGACTAGTAAGTATACCTACTTACCAATCAAAATTAACTTAAAATGTTTATTCAAATTTTATTTAGAATAATTTAATGTATATTATATTAAACATATTTTCGTCTTTTTCGGTATAGTTTTACTTTTACATTTTTTTTTTTACATACATTTGATCATTTGGATACAAAAAAAAAAAAAGAACTACGATCATTGCAGTGTTTAACAGCTATACCGGCTATACCTCTATATTACACTGTCAACTACAAAGTGCAAGGGGTTGGATTCGAAGTAGGTACCTATATATATATTATATATAGATGTAATGCACTATCTATATCTGACTATCATTATAGGACCTATTAAATTATGATGCAATATCGGTAACAATATATTACGGATATATGCATATGATATATTATTATGTATATGGATGAGTATACCGTAGCGCATGTGAAATAATGATGTAAGAAATGAGCGTTCTGCCGGACTGTATATTTAAGCGGGTGAAAGTAGACCGGAGAAAATATATGCCGAAAAAAGATGTAACTCGTAAAAATATAAAAATGTTTCAAATGTGTCTTGGGCTTAACACTGAACAAGTATAGGTACTAGATATATTTCCTAGACCCTGTATATATAATATGACTCCATGAAATGTAAATTTAATATATATATATATATCCTACAATGATCGTCAGATCAGATATATACTATATATATATATAAAGTTACAAGGTTAAAACCAAATCAAAACTGTATTTTTTTTTTTTTTTTTTTTTTTTTTTTTTTTTTTGTGGAGACAAACTTTTGGTTTTCGGGTATCACGATTTATTTATTTTTTTCACCTAAATTAACTGTTATATAACCATTTGATATATATATATAGGTAGATCAACGGAATGCAATTATAAAATGATTAGTATATATGGTCGTATATGCGCTATAGTTGCAGGGTTCTGGAACTGGTTCTGTCGTTATTATATTTAGGTAACGTATTTTGTATTCTGTTTCAGGAACAATGCCATAATGGAATTACATATATGATTAAAGTAATTACATATTGTGTTTTATTTTTACCAAACAAATGTTACTGGATGTAGGAATACCTATACAATCTACTTCGCACTCGCTGTTGATAGGTATATAACACCTGAAAATTATATGCAGTAGGTACTGATTTTTGAAGACAGACAGACTAATATTAACTTACCTGCATTATAGAGTTTACAATCTATACAGACACAGAATATACTATCCTAAATAAAGAACGCGACAGTATTGGGAAAAAATAGTCTCGTCAGCACCAAAAAATACGTATAAAATATTAAATAGTTGTAATTTTTTACAGGACACCTGTGTCCTATAATACTATTCTATGTTTATAATGGAATAAACAATAAGTATCCGTTTAAAGTGCCTATAAATAGTTATAAAATATAACGTAAACGTTATACAAAGTACTTATAACTTACGGGTGTATGGGTGGTAGTGGGTACCTATACTGGATAGGTACTACAATAGGACCCTAAAGTTTATAAATTTATAGGTAAGTGATCAAAGGCCTAACTGTGGGGAGGGGGAAGCGGGAGTGAGAGGAATTAGCTGTCTCCTCTGATAAAATTTAAAACGACCATGTCCCCCTTAATATTTTGGAAATTAATTTTTAAAATTTGTATTAAGTATTTTGTATACATTTATGATTTGTAGCAATTATCTGATTTTTTTTATTAAATCTTTTAGGATTTATTTGAAATATTCAATTAAAAAATCGAAGTTAGTAGTATTTTTTTCTGATTTATACCTAATTATTTTCCATTATTTTCGGTAGTTTTCCTTTTTTGATTTTTCCCAATTTTTTTGCGAATTACTGAAAAATTTCATCACATCAATATTAGCTTACAGTAAATACCTATTTGGTGCAAATTTCAAGTCGGGTATACATTTTTTTCGATTTTTAACAATAATTTTGAGTATAGGTATAGTTTTCATTTACATTATATATCCTTTGAATTTCCTCTAAATAATTGTAAAACAAAGAAATTCCTCCGTTCGCTCAGAATCTATAACTGACTAATATGTTTTATACCTAATTCTCAAGTTGAAAATTTTATTTAGTTTTATTGCGTTTTTTTATAAATCATTTGCTGTCTTTTAAGTTGATTATTTTTTATACCTACCTTCTAATTAAAATTTTCAACTTTATTTATTTATACATGTGCTACTACACATACATAATACATTTGGTATAGAATTTTCAGATATTATGTTTCTTCGTAATATATATATATATATATAGAGAGAGAGAGATTATAAAGATAATGGAAAAGTAAGAAAAATGTTTACGTTAAGCATAGTCAGAATTTTTTTTTTTTTTTTTTGGGGGGGGGGGGTGAGGTAAGTAAAAATTAATTTACTCCCCTCATAAAAAAAAGGGCCGAGTTACGTCTATTTAGGTAGTGATAGTATAATATAATATAATATAATAATATAGTTCAATAAGTAATAACATGATATATATCTATTTTATATAAGTATATGCTTAATGTTTGTATCTATAAAATGTAATAAGTATACTATAAATTAGATTTTTTTATGACTGACCAAAATATCTAGTAAAGTTTATCACGTTTTGTATTTTAATTTGGATTTATTTTTATTATCTGTGTGGTTAAGTAATTAAGAAATCAAATTTTGACACAATAATACAGATACCATTATCTATGTTCGGCCGTCGTCCTTTTTCAAAAATATTAAATAATAAAAAAGTTATTAACTTAAAAAAAAAACACCCTTTTTTGTTTTTTATAGATGGCATAACATCAGTTATACTTGTGATATTGAAGAAAGACGACGTTAGAACACAGATAATTTTGTCTATTAATATTGTGTCAAAATTTGGTTTGTTTCATTACAACTACAGTCCGAGAACAATTTTTTCTCGCAAAACAGTTTTGTTCACAAATATCCTGATTGCGCAACATTAAAAAATGGTACTGACACGGATATATTTTTAAAATGTACTTAAATATTTTTAAATTATAAAATTTTCATTTTTCTTAAAATATCATAAAAATTGTCTATATAGTATCCTTTAAAACGGACTTGGCGTCCTATATTTAAAAATAAAAGTATAATAAATATATAAAATGTTTAAAAAAGTATGAAACCAATTAAACATAAAAATATATAATATTTCATAGTTTTTTTTCTTTATAAGCTTATACCTATAGGACATATATATATATTTAAATTACATTATATAGTATGTATATCATTTACTTAAAATGTGTGTGTATTTATATATATATATATATATATTAAGTTGTAGTAACATATCTACATGTAGTTATTATATACATATTATTAACATAGTTAATAATACTCATAAAAAGGAATAACTTCAAACACAAATCTATGTATACTTGATATTGATCAAGTATATACTCTATATACTTGATAACTGATAATAATTATTATTTTGTTATCCTATAAGAGTGTATGATTTATAAAATTATTTTGAGATAATACTTTTTGGTTTTTACCAATATTATATTTATTATTATACAGAGCAATATATATAAGTGGAAAATATTAATACAGAATGATATAAAAAAAGTTTATAATTTAAATATTATATATAATAGGAGAATGATAATAATTGATAGATTACAAAAATGTAACCTTTGAGTATTATTTATTATGTTAAAAATTAATTATGCATGTTTACATGGGTGATGATTGTTTATTTTATCTGAGGTGACAAATGTATAAGTTTTTTACATCTGGGGGGGGAGGCAATGGCCCCCCTCTTCCCCCTTCTCCTATACCTGCTTCTTGTCGTTTATTATATGATTACATGCACGAAAAACGATGGGGACATGTTTTGCAGCACGTTTAATAACAGCCAGAATGGGCTCAAACCGGTGGCAAAATGTGCTGTACACTAAGTTATATAACATACTAAAAGCCATTTATTTTGGGTAGTTCAAAACCGAATTTTAGATTGCTCGTAACTCTTGAAGTTACTTCAAAGTTTAACTCTTGAAAATGGACCTGTACCTCATGATTTTGGCTACCCCCTTTTTGTTTAAAACTCCCATCCACATTGTGCCCATTGGAGGTCCAAGGGAAGAGAATTGGACCCTCTAGAGAAAATTCAATAGAGTGACTTTTAGTATGTTATATATCGGAGTAACACACTTTGACATCAGTCCGATTCTGATATAACTGTTATTAAATTTGCAGTGGTGATTCAAAAATCTCCCCTCTTTCACCGTGCCTATTTTATCGTATACTATTTCACGGGCATTTATGTATAACCTCAATCGCACGAGACCTTCATTGCAGGCAATTGAAATATTTTTTGTATATTCCAAAAATATTTACAAAAGATTAAATTTGACAAATTTTGCATTAGGTAATCATAATAAAATGTTTGCACAATATTTTGTCTAAAATATTTGCTTGTACTCATCAACAAATATTTAAAAAAAAACATTTTGTGGACTCTAAGAGTCCTCGATGGGAATCCTGAATGGGATACCTACCTACTAATATAGGATTGTACAAGGTTTCCTTTTTAGCCCGAGAATTCCTGGTTCTACTAGAGTATAGTAATTAGTTGAATGAACAAAAATAATAATATATATCAGTTATACCAGTATTCATTATACAAATATTTATGGAAAAAAAAAATTCCCATTTTTCTGCATACAATTTGATAGACGTCTGGAATTATTCACGTGCTTAGATATATTTGTGATTAAGATATTATTATAATGACGATATACAGCTGAAATATCAATAAGTAATAAGGGGTATAAATCCATCTATAATAGTTGTGAAGTTATAATTTTATGCTTTGTAACAACAAGTCCTGGATTCTTTACCTAGCCTAACCTGTACATTTTTAAATTATCGAAATATTTGTATTATTGAAATTATTGACCTTGACCTAGAAGATTTATTATTGGTTTTATATCATTCAATATATTATTATATTGTCAATTTTTTTATATACGATATATATATATATATATATAGGTACCTATACCTATTTATATCATATTATAATACATGCTATGCGATTAGTTATTACTGTCATGTATAATGTATTTTGACATAAGAAACTATAAAATAAATTAAAAAATAAATGCATAGTCTTGTGTGCTTTTTTATGTGTATATTTTCATATTGCGTGAACAGTGAACAAATAACGCGATATTAAAACTAAAAGGATTTTATTATTAGTTTAAACTCATATTATGCAACTATATAATATATAGGTATAGTATAGGTACAGATAAAATACAATGAAAATCTTTTATAAAACAGCTTTGTATGGCCCAATCCAAATCATACGAATAAATTATGATGATTTCGGTACCTAGTCGATACAGATTTTATAATACATTTTATGATGTACTTATGTGACTGAGATTACCATAATACCAATATGGATCTAAATATCCAATTATAATTTACAATAATGACATATAAAACACTTGTATTGTACTCGTGTGTAGTGTAATTTTCACATATTTTGCAGTATCTCTACATATATATATATAATATTTATTTTTTAGTAATATGTATTTTAACTTTGTACTTCATAAAATATACTCCGTGTTTCCACGTGTATTACTGAAATAAAATATTATCCAATCTTGTATTATTTTGATATGGTATATATTAATATAATATATTATGTAAAACTTTGGTCTTGGTTTTTAGCTCAGTATCCAAAAGAAAAAAGTCTCGCGAAGTGTTTTTTTGCCAACTTTGCTTCAAGGAAGATATTTGACTTGAGTATTTTAAAGTAGAATAATACGAAAAAGGTGTATCATTTTAGAACTTTAAAATTAAAATAACAAAAATTATGAAATATACGACAGAATTAAATTTTTGAAATGCCTATTTTTAAAATATTTTAAATCCGATTTCAACAAAAATATAGTTGGTCGTTGGACCTAGACCTACTAGTTAATTCGGTCAACATACTTAAAAAAATATCACAGGAGCTAAACAGTTTGATGATTAGTAATTCTAAACACACATATTTTGGGTACAATTGTGTTAAACGGTATGTTTAACTTTGAAACATGAAAATTAACCTAGAACTGTAGCGTGATCAGAATTCCAGTCCATAAATTACGTTTTCAGAGTATTATGCAATCGTTAACGAAGAAATAAAGGATTAAATATTAGTAGCTGTCGAAGTGCCATTATAATATATATACAAGCATATTCAAAGAATAATAATATAAGTACAGAATATTATTGAATAGTGCATTTGTGAACTGATTAAAGATTTTGTAGTACCTAAAGTAGTACCTAAAGAACCCGAGAAAAACAACTGATAATATTATCTACAAAATACAAAAAAAATTAATTTGTTCTATATTAAAGAATTTTTATAATGTAGCATTATTTTTATCGAGTATTCCGTCTTAAATTAAACCGTCTTACTTCACTAACTTAAGGTAGAAACCAATAAGTACTATACGCCAGTTCCTATCTAGTTGTTTATAATAACTACTGGATAATTGTATACAACTTTCAGCAGTTAGCTTATTATCGTAACTAATAATTTAATGTACAAAAATATTTAGTGTTTCAAGAAATAATTTTGTCCCCTCTAATTTAAGATTTTCATTGATTTTTTTTTTTATTTAAGGAATAAAGGAACAGCAAAATCTATTTATTTTAAGACTCAATCTCTTTTAGTCATTTCTCTTTAATTCGTTTGAACTACACCTCGTAATAACAGAATTGTACCTATTATATTATATACTGTATAGCCTTGATGTATTTCTTCGTGCATTGCCGATATCATTATTATATTTTCCGGGTGAAAGAATTCAGATTTTATAAACTATTTCGAATTTATACTCTTATATAGAAGCTGTAACTTTAATCGAGAATATTTTAAAATTCTGAGCTTCAATACACCTATATAGTTAAACGAGTAAAATTGAAAATCGTATACGTTTTGGATTACTAGAAAATTCTTTAAAATGAAATTACTGATTAGTAGGTACACATTCATTTAATGTGATGAAGTAACACACCTCATCAATATATTATATAATCATAATTCGTAACTCGTAAACCAGCTCTATGGCCGAGTTCACCATAAAATGTTGTTTAAAGATAAATCAACGAGCATATATATATATTATATTCTCGGGTGGTTTAATTAAAGGACATTTCATTTTATTATAACTATATAATATACAATAGTATAGTACCTATACTTTTTTTACGGATTTGTTTTATGATCCAAGTGATATTGGATGTTACTCGTTTTTATTATTTATTTATTAATAGAAACTAAAACATAATATTATATTTTACCACATGAAATTTATTTTCAATATCATATTATTCTGCACTAAGAGTTTCGACCATATGATAAGTAGGTACCTACACGTCATATATTATGACTATCGAATAATTTTTAGAATGTTCGGGAAGAATAACACAAAATGCATATAGGTACTGCATGAGTAGGTGGTACCTATCTATAGGAAACACGTGCAGGTCGCATTTTAAAGACGCGCTCGTGGAAATATTCCCAAGGGTATATCGCCGGTATAGGTACTGTTAAAGTTTCGCTTGGCCCCCCCCCCCATCACTGATACTGTGCAACGCAGTACCCATTATACTGGTCACATATTATACCTATTTATTTATCATTTTAATCCTACGAAAACGGTCACAGTGACCCCCACTGACTATTAGGACGTCGTTGTGCAATATACACGCGATTCGTCTCGATTTTCATCGTAGAGTAGGTATATATAAGTAGGTATTATGTATATAGCCATACAGGTGATTGCTATGTAATTTGTTTTGTTCAACATCTGTATGAAAAAAAGTGTATAATAGAAGATACCTAATAAATAAAGAAAGAAAAAAAAACAAAATAATAAAATAGGTAGCAGTTTAACAACTTTTCCCGTCTCCGAATCGAAGTGTCAGGCAACCAGCGAGAGAAACACCTAAAGGAAAAGACAGAAGACCATTATAAATAATAATAATAATAATAATAATAATCATATGACATATAGTGCCCCTTACACGTTTAACGACTCCACGACGATTCATCTTTCTACGATACATTAATATAGGTATTATATTGTGGCCTTAGTTGTATAAAGTGACTGTTGCACGTCAACGGTCAACCTTCACTCAACATTCGTCAACTATGTTCTCTACGGAAGATATATATATTAATTCCCATTGGCGTTGTCTCATCTTGCGTTGTCTTGTTTTTTTTTTATTTTTTTATTTACTATAATCATTATTCAATTTATAGGGACCATTGGTAAATAGATATGGACATAGTGAAAAATCCGTTTAATGCAGCGTATCAGAAAGTTGGGTAATCTTTCCAGTCTCCGGATCACAAGACTGCAGCAGGTTTGACCTTTATCGGACAAATTTATGTCAAATGAATGACCGTGACGAATGATATTTGATGGTTATATTATAAAATGTAAATTATATTTGTCAATGTGCAACTGTATAGACATTAAGTTTTTAGTTTATCGTAAAATAAATTCACAATATTGACAAAAATGAAGTAGGTATTTAAATAATTGTGTACCGTTCATATAAAATACCATGATAAAAATAATGTGTGCATTACTAGTTTAGTACTTACTTTAAAACTAAGACATGCACGTTTATCGGTAACCAAACAAAATATCCCTGGTCAATAGTATCTTCAGTCAAAAATATCTCCGGTCAAGATATCTTCAATCAAAAATATCTCTAGTCATAATATATATTATATTCATTAACAAAAATATCTATATTTTTATACAGGTATCTATCGAAATATAATTATTATTATTATTATTTATTAATTTAAAATTTTATGTCTTAAAACCAAGGCTCCTGGTTAAAAAAAAGGGTCTTTTTAAAAACAAGAAAATAAGTAAAAATTTTTTTTTAATTTCTCATATTATTGTCTATTTTTTTAAATGGCAAGAACCCTGGGGCCATGGCTCCGCTGTCCCGCTAAATCCAGCCCTGTAGGCTTTATATGACTGTATATGCATATGGATCCCAAATCACGGCTGGAGCGTAGTGGATTTTTATATTAATATAGTGCAATATATGTGCCACAGAAAATATTCCTAAGAATATATTATTATTGTATTATTATCAGCGGGCAATGTTGATGATCGCTAATCAAATATTAAAAAAAAAAAAATCGAGTTACATATTATAATATAAAAATATAGAGGTTTTAATTTTTAAATAATGCTGAGAATATTATCAGAATTTTTATATTATTTATTGCCATATGCATATAAATAAAAACTGTAGGTAAGTACCTATATAAAATATAATATGTTGTCGTCAAAATCCATTCACTAGTGAAGATACAGATATACAGTAGGTACCTATACTAGTTTTACTAGTGAAATATATATGATTTACTCAACTGTATATTATTATATATTTCGCAAAAACTGAAACTTAAAATTACAATTGTGTTTTTGGTTTTATTTTTTTATTTTTTACTTTTACAAATTAATAATGGTGTGTGAATAAAATCTGGACAAAATAATTTAAGCAAAATATAATAAAATTATTAGTTATCGAAAAAAGTTTTCAAATCATATAATATTATCTCGTTTTTTTGTTTAGAACTGTCTGTGTGTATCGTATAGTTAGGTATATACAGTGATGTAAAGTCGTAAGTTTTTTAGTGAGTATACGTTACAGAAACTTGTAAATATAACGAGGAAATCTATCCTTACTCACTGATACCCTGTTTTACTAATAATTGTATTCACATATTATTAAGCTTATTAAGCCTTTTACAGAAAAATTTGTTTAATATTTACTACTCATTTTGTCAAACAATTTGTCTGTAAATTTATTTTTTAAATTTAATTTTAAGTGGCTACAATACTATATTATTTATGACAAAAATCAAATTATAATTTTTTAAATTTTATTTTTTTAAATAAAAACCTATACATACGATTTTAAGACTAAGATTTTAACTTAACATTTTTATGCAGAATATTTTTCTATTAAGTTATTTCTTACACGGAAAATACTAGATACTGGAAAAGTTTTTTAGAAAATTGTAAATATGAAGAGATTTCAGATTAATTTTGGAAGTCGACATTTTCACAGAAAAAAAATTAGGTTTCATCGAAAATCTAGATATTCCTGGCATTGCTCAGACTTAGAATGTGAAATAATAATAAGTTAAATTAAAATTTTTTTGAATGTGTGTTAGATATTTTTTAGCATAAATTGTAAACATACAAAATATACACTTTGATATTTTTATGATCGTATTCCCGCGTATCGAATAACGAAGTTTGACCCGTATAACATACCTATATATATAACCGTACATCACTGGTTATATAATGAATTTTATCATAGTAACTAGTAAGTAAACTTGTTTTTTGAACAACAATATCATATTTATATATGTGATTTGTTCAGTTTTTATTGACACAATATGTGCAACCTTGAGACTAGGATTGTAGTAAAAGTTCAAAAATACATTTGATTTCAGCTTGTTTTTACTAACAAACAGTTAGAAAATCCGGTAAAACCTAGGTTTGATAATATTATATTGATATTTAAATACAAAATATTTACATTTAGTAAAAGAAAATATATATTATAAAAAATAACAATTTATTATATATATTATATATATACCTATATAAATAGGTATGTGCCGAGAGTATTCAAAGAAAGATTATAATTAACAACTAGTTTCGACTGTAAGTCATCATCAAGTTACAATAATGAATAATAAAAAACAAAAAAGGAATAAAAAAAAATATATGAAAATTAATATACATAATACATAGAATATACTAATAATAAAAAACATATTTTGTTATTAAACGATGATCAGTAACATAAATATATTAACACAGCAATTAGGAAATTCTGTGTCGTTGTTTAATATGTATTGGTATAAATATCATTATCTTTAAAATCTATTTGTATACCTATTAAAAATAGTATTAAAACTATTATGTTTCACTTCATTACAAATGAGTAATTTTTCTAATACTGAATTAATACATACATATTTTTGTGATTATTTAATATTAAATCTTTTTCTATATTGAAATTATTGAAATGTATGTTATGATTACATTCTAAGACGTGCTTAGCAAAATTAAATTGAGGAGAAGATCTTTTAAATTTTATTTCTGAAATATTATGTTCTTTGTATCGAATTTTGAAACTTCTACTATTTTTTCCAATATAAAATTTATTGAAGTCACATGTAAGCTATTATAAACGATATAATTATCATAAATGATAGACAATTTATTTTTAATTTTTTGGATTTATTATTTATGGTTTTAATTGAATTATTATTAGTTTTAAAGGCAATTATATTATTATACAATTGCTGTTTAAAATATTGGCAAATTTATCTGATAAAAGTTATAGTATTTCATAGAGCAATAATTAATTAAATTATTACCAGGTAGTATACTAATAAGATTATGTAATTTTACATAAATATTTTTATAATTTTTTTTGATTTTTAATTTTTAATTTCTACCTATGTCACAAATTACCTATATTAAATTAATTTTCATAGTTAGATCTGTTTAAAAGAGCACATTCGAATCTTTATAATATAGAATAAAAAGGAGAATATTTTTGTGAAAATAGATGGTTAGAATCATTTGCAATTATCGTATCAGTTTGAGTGGACTTTCTATATATATTGAAATTAAATTTATTGTTAGAGATATTTATTGTAAGATTTAAGAAGTTAATTTTATATCTATTTGTGTTTCAAGTGTAAATTGGATTTTCTTATTAATTTTATTTAAATTATTAACCATAATTTCTGCATGTATATTTGTACCTATCTTTGAATAAAATAAAAGTGTCATCAACATATATAGAATAAGCTTTTATTGTTCATATACTTTGTGGTTTAAAATGTAAATTGATTCATAATTTTGATAAGTATAATTCAGAAAGTAAAGCACTTAAAAGACTACCCATGATGAAACCATAATTTTGGGAAAATAAATTTTCATTATACTCGAAATAATTTTGAATAATTATAATGTTAACAGAATGAATAATTTCATTAATTTCTTTATTATTAAAGCAACTATTATATATAAGTTTGCTTTTGAGTATATTTAATGTTTCAAGTTTTAGAATAGAAGTATAAAGGTTCTTTATATCTAATGAAATCATTTTTACTAAACTTTAAAATTTTATCTATAAAATATGTGTTTTTTATTGAGTAATCTGTAATTGTAATTAATTTATGTTTAATAAATTAATCTAAATATTTAGCTAAATTATATGATTTTAAAATTGATAAGAAGTCGATTTATAAGAGGATGACTTTGTTTATGTAACTTAATAAATGGATGTAATTGTGGAGCAATTTTTTCATTTTTACTATTGTAATTTAAAACATTAGCAAATTTACTTGATAATAAGTTATGGTATTTCATAGAACAATAATTAATTGAATTATTGCTAGATAGTATACTAATAGGATTATGTAATTTTACTTTAATTGTTTTGTGCATTTTCTTGATCGCATTAATATCAAAATTAATTTTATATCTGTATTTATTATTATAATCTTTTTTTGAATACTCTCTTGCACATATTATTTTTAATAATATATAAATATATATTTAAATGTTATAAATACTTATTTTTGTTTTTTTAAGAGTTCATTTTTGAATTGTTGAATTTTAAATATTATTTTGGAAATTTTTTTTTTTTTAATCGACTTATTTTATTTAATAGCATTCTTGATGAAGTAATACTTCAGATAAAGAAGTCACTGTAAAGAAGTCCATGATTGCTACAGTGACCAATCTACGGGTACAGGTCAAGGTTTTTTTTTTTTTTTTTAATTCATTTGCGCAAAGTAGATGGAAAAATAAGAAAGTAATATATTTACTAAAAACAAAGTTATATATTATAATTTCGAATGTCATTACCACATGTTGCAACAAATATAATGTTTTATTATAATAATAATTAATAATATAAATAAAACATAAGAAGTTATGTGTTACACGTACTCTACCCATCTAAATTCCACCTTAAGGACCACTAAAAAACACAACTATAATATAATAAACCTACACGTAAAAACCAAAATTTGTTTGTATTAAAGTTATTTAAAATGTAGCCATTCGCATTAGGGTGTAGAAGTACTTTTCTGGTTAGATAGGATACTGATGGTGGATGTATTCAATTTGAATAAATGTAAATGTAATATGACAAAATAAATAAGTTCATGTAATCATGTGCAATATACATATAACTATTGCTGTAAATAATGATTTAAAATTTTGAAATGTATGATTGAAACACAATAATACAATCAGTGATGTACTGATGTACTTATATTGGACACTTGGGTATGTGCAATTTTCTAAATAGTAGGCAAAATTGTATTCTCGTTTCGCTCAAAATATGCTAATTTATTAATTATTATTTGGAATTTGTAGAAGTTGATTTTTGTTTTATGTATGTAGGGGAACCAGAATATTATGGTCACTCGATAAAATATGGACACTACTTTTATTCTATCCTCGCATTGTATAATCTGATTGACAATAGATAGTCATACTCTTAAGAGGACGCGTATAACGTACACTTTTTATAAATTTATATATTTTTTAATTTAGCAAATAAAGTTCCTATAGTTCCTATATATTATTAAAATAACATATTTGGTGAAGTTAAAAATTTTTTTTGACAGATATAACTGTAACTATTAGTTATGCATATTACACACCAAGCTCCGTTAAAAATCGTTTTATGGAAAGTAATAATTCATCATTGCTTTCAAATTTAATATACCCACTACCAGTATCTTGCCCGACGAGCGAAGTGTTTCTATCAGCAGAGACTTGCTGCCTTTTTATATTTATGCATAATTCCTTAAACGTAAATAAATACTTTTTATAACAGACAATTTTTATAAATGGGAAAATAACAAATAATGTTGCCATGGTAAGTGGTAACTTTATATTACTGAAATAATATATACCTACACCGTAAATGATAACGTCAAAAATGAAAATTTTTATTTTTAGCAGATAGTTAGCTAGTACAGATAGTTCTATACATATTATTTACACTTTTTTTCGTTAATAAAAAAAAATAAAATTCTGGCTACGTGCTTGTGCAGAGCATTCTGGACCATGTCTATAGTATCCATCCATTTTTGTTTTAGTCAATCCAGTATAGCCTCTTACCAACTGCAAGAACTCATTTTACGATGTTTCGTACTGTATTATATATTCTCTTTGTCTTATATCTACTACTGTTACTTTACTTTTTATCATCGCCATACGAGATACGAATCAGTAACAGATATTATTTTTTTTTTTTTTTAGGGCCAATAATATGACGTAAGAATTCAGTGGTGCCGAAGTCCATCCTCAGGTCTTTAACACGTTCAGTGCCACAGAGTTTTTGCAGAGTGAGTTTAGTAAATGACCTTTTTTTTTTTTTGCTTATTTGCCATTTTCAATCGATTTATTATTATTGTAAAACGGTTAAATAGGTGGGTGGATGGAAGAAAATAATTCAACAAAACCAGTTTAATTTACCTTCATCGCCACTGCATCTTATAACAAAACTTATATATGATATAAGGCCTCCGTCCGCAGGCATTCATACAATTTATCTTTTCTTTCTAATATTCTTACAAACAAAATCGATTCTCCTAGCCTCCTGTCACTTATTACCTTTAAAATTCCTTCCCGTTTCACTCGTTCATCTGTCCCCTTCCATATTCCACTCTCTCCGTCTAACTTCCTCGACAACTCCTTAATTACCCAATTTATGCGCACTGCTAATCAGGAGCCTTCATTCATAGATTTTACCAGTTTTCAGTGATTTCAGTCAATTAGTTTTAGTTAGTTTTAGTTTTAAATTACTGTTTAAGTAATCAAATTGCCTCACTCGTATTTTTTGGACTCGTCCCGTATTGTATTAATAAAAATAAAAAATAATAAATAACTGAGTTTTCGATTTAATAAAATCAGACAATATTGCGTTAATAAATAAAAATACCAATATAATATAATATATATATATATATATATATATATATGCATATATCATATAAGTTATATTTACTTGAAACTAACTAGTTATAACCATTATCTATACGCTTTTAGTAACATTTTTTTCGAAGGCTGTCATAATAATAAAATAAAATAAAAATCAACTATTTTTCGGGGCACAAAAGTGCAACAATGCAAACTGATTTCTTTGAATTTTGCGCCCCATTTTCTTGTTGCACTCACATCTTGGGTCAATTTCGCCAAGCCTTTGCTATGTTTTTATACGGCACATATGATTATAGTTGGGAGACTGCGTGGGAACATTAGTCAATGCAAAATACATAAATGTAGGTAGTGTTAATAATTCAAAACTACAAAAAGACGAAAATAATAAATATATTTTTCAAAAAAACATTTAAAGATTTTAAATAATATACATTATACATTATACAAAATATGTTAAAACTAAATTATTTTTTTGCGTATTTTCTAAATATCAAATGGTACTGTATTTCCCGCAATAATGGACCATAATAACATGCTGCCTGTACAGCCTCGACGAGAAGGCCACAGAATTTCACGATTTTGGAGAACATTTATACGAATATTCCACTAAAAAAAAAAAATCTATGTCGAAAGTGCGGATTTTCGAAAAATGTTTGGTCATGTCAACGTTATTCGTCGGGAGGGTCTACACAGAGCCGTAGCGAGATTCGCTAGCGCCCTTGGCAAAGCGAACCGAATTTCCGCCCATAAACTGGTAATAAAGAAAAAAGTCATCAATTTTTTGGAGTTGTGCCCCCATTCCTTAAAAATCTATAGTTAATAAGCAAAAAAAGAAAGTCATCGACTTACTTTTACAAATATTTTTCTCGTCGAATTTTCGCGCCCCCCCCCCTTTCTGTTGCGCCCTTGGCCCGGGCCAGTTTCGCCAAGTCCTCGCTACGGCTCTGGGTCTACAATAATATGATAATATTATAATACGTAGGTATACTACTATAGGTACCTATATTGGTAACATAATATATACCGCGGTTATATAATGCGTATTGCTGCCCACATGTTATGTACGTCTATATCCACCCGTACGTGTAAAAAAAAAAAAAAAAAAAAAATCGTAATTCCCGCGGCTATTAGATGTATCCACGTGCACACGTAACAACGATACAACACGATCGCGTATCGGCCTCGAGCGTCGTACCCATTTACAGGTCGAGAGGTCGGGCGCCCTGATGCCCGGGTGCACGGGCAATTGGCTATCCGCCGGGGTCATCACGGACGCGCGCGTTGTTTGCGCGCGGCCAACGGCTCGCCGCCGTCTCTGCGTTACGTGTCCGTCGCGCGTACGCGGGAGAGAAAGTCACGCGGCCACCGTCGGGAGACGTCTTGCAAGTACAGTACATAACAGAAAAAAAAAATAAATAAAAAAATAACGTGCGCGGCGGCGTCCGGGCGAACGGGGGCGGCCGCCTCCGGACAAAAACCATATTATATATTATATACAAAAAGGTATACGGAGAAAATTATAATTTTATAATAACAATTATTATTATTATTATTATTATTATTATTATTATTATTATTATTATCATTTATTATCATTATTATAGGTATTGCCCGAAAACGTAATACATACGTCGTTATGACGTACCTATACAGGTAGATAATATTATAATATATTACACGAGACGAGTCCCCTCCCTCCTGCCCCCTCCCAACACGTATATCATAGTAATAATAATTTCATTAATCAACGGTATGTCACAATCGTCATCAAACCACATTCAGTATTGTGTACAAATTGTATTTGTATATATACTGTTATGTATAAAAAAAAATGTTTTTATGTTAATATAACGACTACGACGAGTTGGGTTAGACAGTCGTCGCTAGATAAATTGGCACGGCGGCCGAGCTTTTCTGTAAGTGTAGCCCGAACCAGTAGCGGTGTGTTTCGGCCGCGCGGCCGACTTCGGTCGTGACAATGACAAAATTAATAGTTTTAATGTGATATAGAAACGGGAAAAAATCAGTTTTAAAATGTTTTGATAAATTCGGTAATAACATCCAAATACGGAGAAACCCTGGTTTTCCGTTTTCGCGCCGCCGCCGCCGTACCAATTTATCTGGCGACGACTGTACGACCGCTCAAACAGATTAGCCATTATAGATATTATCTATATATTTATATATTATACTACATAGATATCCAAAATCCATCTTCATTGTGTATTTATATGTATTCTATATTTATATAACAATTAATAACATTTGCGTAATAATCTAACGCACTTTTAACATAAGATTATTGTTGGTTAATTATTACTAGGACCAGGATGTTGATGCCCCAAAAATCCTATAAAAATACTCTAAAAATACAAAAAAACCCTAAAAAAAATAAAAATAAAAGTAAAAAAATGCAAAATAAAAATTAGTTATTTAGATAACACATGTCATTGAATCATATTTTTAACTAGGAAAGCATCACCGAATACGTTATAATAAAATATGCAAAAGTCTTCAACATGCGGGTCCTAGTTATTACTTATAACTGTATTATGAGCCTAGTATAATAATTAATAACTGTATACATAAAAGAAAAAGTCCTGACTGACCGATTCATAATCAACGCACAGCTTAAACTATGATAGCTAGCGACTTGACATTTTCAGGGAATGTTTATATCATAGTCTAGGTGTGTAATAAAAAAGGATTTTGAAAAATTTTAATTTTGAGGGGTTGAAATAGGCAAAAGACAAAATTGTACGTGTAAATTGTATTCCTATATACCTAGGAGAAAAACTCGAGCCACTCTATTATATTTGAGTTGCCCGGGTAACGATTCCATTGTAAATTTATTTCTATCATAATTTAGTTTACATTATTTATTTTTAATTTATTATTATTATAATAAGAATAATCTATAGATAAACCGTTGATTTATTTTGATTGCGAGTCGTTGAGTTGGATGCAGTAATCTCTATTTGCCGTCTTGCGGCTCTATATCGTGTATCATCGTCGCTTATCAACCGGTCACCGTCGTCTTCGTATTATGACGTGTAGCCTTGTAGTGACAACATATCGTTGTATTTTTGTTCGAGCTTTTCTCTCGACTAATTAGTAGTTTATTAGTACTAATAATAATTTAACTTTTAATTAAATTATAGTACCACTGGTGAAAAATAAAAAGCGCCTTGCTAGGTGTACAAATGGAGTAAGAAAAGATCAAATAAAACAAGCTGATTTATTTTGATTTAGTGTAGTGTTAAAAATATTTTAAAATTATGTTGATAAAAGAAATTATTATAAACGGCCGGTTGACTCCTCAAATAGTTGTTCCTATTATCGGAGGTGGTGCCTACCTTCTTTGATTAATTTATTATCGTTTATTTAATGACCAAGAAAGGTGCCAGGAGATACGAAATGCAATTTTTTCGCATGTAGCTGTCCGTTGGGATCCCAACGATGACATCGCTCTCATATGTCTTACAATTCGAATGCCGACAACTTCCTATCTTCTACAGTTTAAATATTTTAAACTTTATTTTGGGTGATTTACACTTAAAAATACATGGCTTCCATAGCGAGTTACACCCAAATGGAGTTGAAAAATCACAATGTTTTTTTCCGGGCAACTCCTGGTAATTTAGCTAGTAATATATTAAAGCCAGCTGTGGATTAAAATCAAGTCGAAAATTCTACAATAATAGTCTATAGTAGAGCTTATCGTATTACATAACAACTTAAATCTGAATATAAAATGTATTTGGACTAGTCAATACGTCACGAATATTGATCTGGAGACTGTACTCCATTTACCTGGCCGTCCAACAATAATTACAGATAATTATATTAATCGTCAATCAATAATGTTTTAAATCGGAGCAAATAATATAGTATATACTTATTAATACAATTAATACAAATATTCATTATTCACAATAAGTAATTTTCATAATCGAAAAAAAAAAATTTTAGTATTTGATAACATTTAGATATTGAACCAAAACACTAACACGCACACATACACATACATATATATTATATATATATATATATATATACATGATTTATGTGATATGTCTATTAAAAAGTGAGTAATCGAAACGTTCTCACCCACGGTGCTTGATGAACCACTATATCTATTACATATATAATTCATTGATAATGGAAAATAAAATGTATTCTCAATTAAACAGTATCCTTAATAATAAAGCCTACCTTTTTAAGATAAATGAAAATTTAAATTTCAAGTATTTACTAATCTTGTTTTCTATCTGTTTCGCTATGTAATTCGTCGTAGTATTTTTTTTTATGATTCATGATTATGGAACAGTTGTCACTTAATGTATCCCGTAAAATTAGATGGTCAATCACCTGCACTTAGTCACCTCGTAATTTTACAATTATATTTTACATCTAAGACGTTTATCCAATTATTATTCAAAATATTCAAATCACACAATTATTATTAAATAGAAGAATTTTTTAAACAAATGTAATTTAGTACCTACACAGATTTCCATTTGTTTTATTCATGTCTATTTAGTTTTCGATGAAAAGAACTTTAGTGAAGTCAGAATTGACCAGTTATAAAATTAGTTTCGATGCTATGACAATTAAAATTTTGGTAATTTTACAATATTGTTTTAGAAATAATTACTAATTATGTAATTTTGTTCATATCGTGGTCTAACGGGACAGCACGGCCTATGAGTGTGAGTTTTCAAGTTCAATATCGATTGCACGATTGTTAAAATTTTTAGATTTTAAGTAGACTTACTTATTTTTAGTGGTTTTACAATGATATTTTTTTCCACTAGAAACAATTTTTCGAGTAGAAGGAATCGAATTTTACAGTATAGAGATGATGTCATGTTCGTTCTCTCCTGTTCGATTCTTGGAAAAAAGCCACCGTAGTCATGATCCGAAAAATTACTAACCTTCCCCTCTATGTTGGAAATCCACCAATATTCCGTCCATCTTCAAATACATCAACTCCACCTCCCCCAAACTCAAACATTCCATAATCTCATTCCCCTTCCCATGCATTTCCACCATATCAACCCGCACCGGGCTCCTTAACGGTTACAAAAAAAACCGACCACTTAACTTCTAAATCCCTCCACCCCTCCACCTCATAACTCCTGCAACATCCAACCTTCCGGTAGAAGCAAAAGCTTGAGACAGAGTTCCTCCCCCCCCCACAAAAGCAAAATAAAAACTCTCTTTCCCAGTTTCGTCTAACTCATTAGTCATTATTTATCGTATTTTAATTCACACATCTTTCGACTTAAGCGGCCCATACACGGAACGATCTGTCGTCAAACTTGTCGTCAAACAGCGTTTGACAGACTTTGACTTGCTTTGTAGGGGGGTACTCTGTCTCAAGCTTGTGCTTCTTCCAGAGGGTCGGATGTTTCAGGAGTTGTGAGGTGGTGAGGGGGTGAATTTATGGTTTTTGAATTTTAGAAATTGAGAGGACGGTTTCTTTTGTGGCCGTTGAGTAGGCCGGGACGGGTTGAGATTGACTTGATGTGTGGAAAGGGGGACGAAGTGATCGACTGTTGGAGTTTGGTGGAGGTGGCATTTGTGAATTCGAGAATGGACGGGATGTTGGATGTTGGATGTTTGACAGACCAAATCATCAGGTATATATGGACGTGTTTACTAGTCTGCCGTTTGATCGTCGGTCGAACTTTTTGCCACACTAATCGGACGACCGTCTGAATGACGGCATTCACGGTTCATGCGTGTGTGGCTATGTTTGACAGACTGAACTAACAAAATGGCAGTGTTATCACTTATCAGTACTGATTTCTATCACAAAATTCCCAAATGTACATACAATATACTGATTTTCAATATTTTTATATTATTATTATTATCATTATCAAATATTAATTTTTTTTCAATATTTGATACATTTTGTATATAAGCTAGTGGCTTTTAGCATCAATATTATATTGCTCGACAAAAAACTCCACGCTAGCGCCCACGCTAAATCCGTCATATCAAAGGTCGCAAAATAAAAGGAGCCCTATACCCAATCCTATGCAAATCCAGCCCCATACCAACCAAAGCCAAGATCACGATATACCAACTTTACATAAGGTCGATACTTTCTTACGCAGGTCCAGCGTGGGGGCCCTTGTTATCCCCAACGTACTGGGTAAAAATTAAGTCGGTACAAAACAAAACCTACCGCGCGATCACCGGTCTCCCCCAAATTGTTTCGAACAAAACCATCCTCACGTCACTCAGATCCCTCACCGTAAAAGACTTCATCAAAAAATCTTCGAAAATCCTATTCCACAAAAATTCATTCTCCAAATTCAACCATATCCGTAATCTAGGCCGTATAGCCTCCCAAGATAGAAACCGTTACCACGTAAGGCCATACGATTGGTCAATTCAAACCTAACTACAGTATACCGCACATTAGCTAACAAAAATCCCACTCTATACCACACAACTTGTCATAGGCTAACGCCTGATACAGGTACATAGACCAATGGTCGTTCTCCAAGCAAAAGCAAAAGCAAAAGCATCAATATTAATATTTTTAATCATAACTGATGGATTAATGAACTACAACCCTTTAAAAACATATACTTATCTACGTAGATTATGATTTAAATGCAACAGTAAAACTGGTCAAAACAATCATATAGGTGAAATAATGGATATAGGTACCTATGTGGAAAAACATTGATCCAGTTATAAAAACATCATCAAAGATAATAATATTATAAACATTTTTTTTAAGTCATTAACTTTTGAACTTGCTAAAATAGGTAATCATAATTGTATTAAAAAAAAATTATACAAACCTAACTATAGTTAAATGTAATTTTTAATGCGGTTCTCTGTGACGAGTTTTATACATAGACAAAAAAACCCTATTTTTGTCCATCGTTTATTGAGTTGTCTACGTAAACCGTAAATATTTTGAAATGTGCCGATTGGAAAACTCCAGACGAAGACTTTTTAATTTTTTAATATTCATTCCTTAAAATAGTTTTATTAAAATTAAAATCATTAAATATTAGTCCAACAAATATTAAAACATTGGATATGAAAATTGAAAAATGTAAAAAATTGATTAGAAGTTAATTTGTTGATAATTCAAATCTATTTTAAAAATTCATAAATCCGATAAATCACTATATGATGGATAAAACATAAATTAAAAATATACTTAAATTATAAAATATTTTTGGACCCCCTCCGAAAATAAAATATAAATAGGTACGGATAATATCCTAGATTAACTTGCATTAAAGATAACGTATTTTATAACGAAATTTTTTACCGCTGGGAAAATCTTACTTTCCTAAAAATAATAATTATGCGTGGCCTACAGTATACTCTACAGTAACTCCTTCGTTAACACGAACATGACGGGAACACAAAATTACCTATTCGTGTCAGAAAAATTTGTGCAAACCGATACACTTAACACGAAATTGTTCGCGTTTAACGAATTATAAATACACGAACGAAATCACGTTATCAGAGAAGATTAAATCAAATACGCTATTTTACGCTAAAAAACTTTTTTTTTTTTATTTAATCTTCAAAAAGAAATTTCACATAACATTGTACATATTACACTTTAGCTATACAGGATAAATCACCAACAAAGTCAACTTAAAACTAGTCGATAGAACATTTCGTTTGAATGAGAGCGATTAAGGCCGAACCAGATTATACACATACAAATGTACATACATAGAATAGGGAATAAGAGGAATAAGATAAGGCATCAATAAAACTGCTTAGCTGTAATTATATATTATTATATTATATATTCCTATCTATGGCTGTAATAAAGATTAAATGATATACCTACGACTATACGATTATTAAAACAAAATAAGAAAATTACATTTTTCTATTTGTGTTAATCAATAAAACCACAATATGGTTCCTAAAATGTATTCGAGTTTCGTGTTAATCGAAAAATTCGTATAAACCGAGGATATCAAAAAAACCTACCTTATAGTATAGGGCTTTTTCGGGACCGGAAAACCGGTTCGCGTTATCCAATAATTCGTGTTAACCAATAATTCGTGTTAACCGAGTTCGTGTTAACGGGGGAGTCTTGTATGTAGTACCTATATCACGGCATATCATGTTTTTTTATACAGTGTGATAAATAATGAATAATATTATATTTATATATGATAAAAAAAACTGACCAATTCGTAATACAGCACATTATTTTCGTTGAATAATTATTAGTTATTACCTAATCTAACACCTATAAGTCATGTAAACGATCAAATCTGATCATAATAATGTACGAACTGAGTCTTGTGTAGATAGGTAATATACGAGTATGTTTATCTGTGGGTATTTATATCTACTCAATTTAAATTGAACACGATCAAAACTCACGATTCTGAAAATGATTTGTATCAAGATATTACTTCCTCCTCCATTATGTATACGGATAATATGAAAAAACAGTATTACCTAACCATTGCAAATATTCTTTAGAAATCTATTTGTTTACAAATAAACCTATATGTCTATAAGTAATACATATACAAGTAAGTAGATCCATGTCCCACAATATCTATACTGTTTATACAATGTATATGTCATATACAAGGCCTCAGGAGAAAATAATTTAAATTAGATAAATAGTACAAGTAAATGAATAATAAATTGCATTATTATACTACACAGGTATTACTATACCTATGATTTTACCCTTGATTTTTTCAAGCAATAACTAGTATAGACAGTATAGTTTACACTATATGTAACACAATAAAGTATAAACGTTTTTAGGTATCATAATATTTTATATAAACAAGGTAATGAGTTAATTATAGGTTTCGTCGTGTATTTTGTGTGTAATAATGTGCATGCAAATTGTATGTTGTTATAATTACTGTTAACATCGTGTATTATATTATATACATGTATAATATTTAATAGCTCATTTGAATAATTTATTAAAACTTCTATGGATAATGCTCACTAATTCTATAAATGCTCACATTCCCTTTTTTTTTTCTTGAAATTACTTTTAAATCCTTTACTATACGTATTTTTCTGTAATTAACAATTTTTTATCAAATAAACACATGTATCCTCACCTACATTTCTTTCTTTGTGCCTTTAAAAATTCTTTGTCTTCTTTTAATTTGAGTGCATAGAGATTTGTCGAAGGTGGTGCTTGCCATTCGTATACTAAAATTATACAAAATTTGGATAGGGCGCGCTTGCCCTACCATGCCTCCTCTAGTGCAGTCACTGCATAATACATTTGATGAAAAATGTCTAACGCTTGAATTAAAATATAATGGTATAATCTAAAAGTCAGCAATGGGCAGACCACGAAGGGCAGAAAACCAGACCGTCAAAATATCTAACATTAGTACACATTATTTTAATTTAATTTATAAATTTCAAATTGTATCTTCAACAAGATATTAAACATCAAGAATTGACTTACTTTTCAATCATTATTCATTTTCGAATATAGAAATAATTATGAATTACAACCTGCAGTATTTTTAAGTTTTGTGACAGATCCTGGGACAAAATTTGTAATGAAATTCCAAGACTATAGTTTGCTGAGATTAGAAAATGTCACAATTTTTAGAAGCTCCTTATAAAGTTTCTCTGGTGGGAGAATGGATTAACATAGCTGCGAATTTGTTCAGACTTTCGAAACCTTCACTTCGAATGGAGATTATCAATCTGCAACAAGATTTTTCTAAATATATAACTTGTGTATTAGTTACAAATAATTTCTCTGGACATCAATAAAAGTGTTTGAAACCATTCGGACTCCGCTAGAAATTACTTGATGACCCTTGATTTTAAATCATACAAGTTCTTCATCCTCAATGTTAAATGTAAAAACTTAAAAAAATAACAAATAACAAAAATAACAAAAAATACAAATATGCCTTAAAAGTATGCACTTATATTTTTTTTTACATAAATATATGTTTATTATATTTATATAAATACAAATATTTTATAAAACTAGCCCAGAGTTAATATTGTTAGGTTATTTTAATGAATTTAATGTACCACATCCGACGATGATCGAAATAACCATAGAATAACGATAGTCAATACATAGGTACATAATATTATTAAATATTATTCTAAATAATACACACGAGCTCTTAAATAAAAATATTAAAAACATAGTTTTTTATATCAACAAAAGGTATTTGAAAAACACGATCAAATATATTGCAATAGCTCTCAAATTAATATATTTTTAGTTTACGAATTTTTAAATTGTATTATCATTAATCAATATAAATAAATACAATCCAAACAATTATAAAATCAAGAAATACGCTTTAAAACTAAAAAAATGATTAAATATGCAAAAATACATACAATAACCTATTAATATTTTTTTCGTAGAGTCTTGAAATTAATTTTTAGCTTACATAGCAATATAAATCCAATAGCCCACAAAAAACATGCAAATGTAACAACTTGCAAGCCCTAGTCATAATACAATATTTAACATAGTTTATTTAAATTCTATAATTAAAATAGACAATAAAATGCACCTACAAATGTCAGATAAGTATAATAATATTATAAATTATAATTATAATTATGTATACCAAAAGAATGGATAAATTTATCCCTAATAAGTTAATTAAAATTGAGTGTAGAAATGACTTTATATGGCCATACAGAAAGAAATGTCAATGAAATTGAACAAAGAAAGAATTGAAAATAAGTATCTAGTACACATGTGTATTATATACCTATATTTAAAATTAACGATTGATTTAAAAATTTTATGTTAAAAATTTAATTGAAAAAAATTGGACAGAACGGGTGTGGACCCCGCAGGTTTTTCAAATTGGGTGAATGCAAAAAAAATTTAATCATACATATATTGGTATAAGTACGTATACCAAATGAATGAATAAATTTTTCTTTAATAAGTTAAATAAAGTTGAGTGTAGAAAGGACTTTATATCACCATAGAGAAAAAAATTTCAATGAAATTGAACAAAGAAATAATTGAAAATAAGTATCTAGTACACATGTGTATTATAAGCCTATATTGCAAATTAAAATATGATTTAGACATTTTATGTTTCAAATTTAATTGAAAAAAAATTGGACAGGACGGGTGTGGACCCCGCAGGTTTTTCAAATTGGGTGAATGCAAAAAAAATTTAATCATACTTATATTGGTATAAGTTCGTATACCAGAAGAATGAATAAATTTTTCCCTAATAAGTTAATTAAAATTGAGTGAAGAAATGACTTTATATAGCTATAGAGAAAGAAATGTCAATAAAATTGAACAAAGAAAAAATTGAAAATAAGTATCTAGTACACATGTGTATTATATACCTATATTGAAAAGTAAATATTAATTTAGAAATTTTATGTTTCAAATTTAATTGAAAAAAAAATGGACAGGACGGGTGTGGACCCCGCAGTTATTTCGATTTGGGTAGATACAAAAAAAATTTATTCACACCCATATTGGTATATGTATTTATATTATATATAAAAAATGTATTCATACCTATAGTAGTATAAGTACATATAACAAAAGAATGAATAAATTTTTCCCTAATTAAGTAATTTAAGGATAGTGTAGAATTGACTTTACATGGCCACAGAGAAAGAAATTTCAATTAAATTTAATAAGAGAGAATTGAAAATAGGTATCTAAAACACATGTGCATTATATACCTTTATGTTGAAATTTATATTTAGAAATTTTGATTTTAATTTAATTTTAAAAAAAATGGTCAGGACCGGTGTGTACCCCGCAGGTATATCGATTTCGGTAGATACAAAAAAAATTTATTCATAATTTTTGTATATGTACTTATACAAATATATGTACATATACAAAAAGAATGAATAATTTTTTTCCTAATTGGGTATAATAGTATGAGTATGTAAAAATGATTATGTATGGTCATAGAGAAAGAAATTTCAATTAAATTTACCATAGAAAGAAATAAAATAGGTACCTAATACACATTTGTATTATATACCTATATTTGAAATTCAAATTAAATTTAGAAATTTCAAGTTTGTAATTTAATTGAAAATAAAATGGACAAGACGGGTGTGGACCCCGCAGGTTTTTCAATTTGGGTAGATACAAAAAAAATTTATTCACACCCATATTGGTATAAGTACGTATACCAAATGAATGAATAAATTTTTCTTTAATAAGTTAAATAAAGTTGAGTGTAGAAAGGACTTTATATGGCCTAAGAGAAAGAAATTTCAATGAAATTGAACAAAGAAAGAATTGAAAATAGGTATCTAGTACACATGTGTATTATATAACTATATTGAGAAGTAAATATTGATTTAGAAATTTTATGTTTCAAAGTTAATCGAAAAAAATTGGACAGGACGGGTGTGGAACCAGCAGGACTTACAATTTGGGTAGATGCAAAAAAAATGTATTTATATTTTTTGTATATATACTTATACGAATATAAGTACATATACAAAAAGAATGAATAAATTTTTTCCTAATTAGGTATATTAGTATGAGTATGTAAGAATGATTATGTATGGCCATATAGAAAGAAATTTCAATTAAATTTACCATAGAAAGAAATAAAATAGGTACCTAATACACATTTGTATTATATACCTATTTTTGAATTCATATTAAAATTAAGAATTTCAAGTTTGTAATTTAATTGAAAATAAATTGGACAGGACGGGTGTGGACCCCGCAGATTTTTTATTTTGGGTAAATACAAAAAAAAATTTAATCATACATATATTGGTATAAGTACGTATACCAAATGAATGAATAAATTTTTCTTTAATAAGGTAATTTAAGATGAGTGTAGAAAGTACTTTATATGGCCATAGAGAAAGAAATTTCAATGAACAAAGAAAGAATTGAAAATAAGTATCAAGTACACATGTGTATTATATACCTATATTGAGAATTAAAATTTGATTTAGAAATTTTATGTTTCAAATTTAATTGAAAAAAAATAGGACAGGACGGGTATGGACCCCTCAGGTTTTTCAAATTGGGTGAATGCAAAAAAAATTTAATCATACTTATATTGGTATAAGTTCGTATACCAGAAGAATAACTAAATTTTTCCCTAATAAGTTAATTACATTGAGTGTAGAAAGAACTTTATATGGCCAATGAGAAAGAAATTTCAATGAAATTGAACATAGAAAGAATTAAAAATAAGTATCTAGTACACATGTGTATTATATACCTATATTGAGAATTAAAATTTGATTTAAAAATTTTATGTTTCAAATTTAATTGAAAAAAAATTGGACAGGACGGGTGTGGACCCAGCAGGTTTTTCATTTTGGGTAAATGCAAAAAAAATTTATTTAAACTTTTTGTATATGTACTTATTCGAATATAAGAACATATACAAAAAGAATGAATACATTTTTTCCTAATTGGGTATATTAGTATGAGTATGTAAGAATGATTATGTATGGTCATAGAGAAAGAAATTTCAATTAAATTTACCATAGAAAGAAATAAAATAGGTACCTAATACACAATTGTATTATATATCTATATTTTGAATTCAAATTAAATTTAGAAATTTTAATTTGTTATTTAATTGAAAACATATTGGACAGGACGGGTGTGGACCCCGCAGGTTTTTCATTTTGGGTAAATGCAAAAAAAAATTAATCAAACCTATATTGGTATAAGTACGTATACCAAATGAATGATTAAATTTTTCTTTAATAAGTTAAATAAAGTTGAGTGTAGAAAGGACTTTGTATGGCTATAGAGAAAGAAATGTCAATGATATTGAACAAAGAAAGAATTGAAAATAGGTATCTAGTACACATGTGTATTATATACATATATTGAGAAGTAAATATTGATTTAGAAATTTTATGTTTCAAATTTAATTGAAAAAAATTGGACAGGACGGATGTGGACCCCGTAGGATTTACAATTTGGGTAGATACAAAAAAAATTTATTTAAACTTTTTGTATATGTACTTATACGAATATAAGTACATATACAAAAAGAATGTATACATTTTTTCCTAATTGGGTATTTTAATATGAGTATGTAAGAATGATTGTGTATGGCCATAGAGAAAGAAATTTCAATTAAATTTACCATAGAAAAAAATAAAATTAGGTACCTACTAATCATATTTATTATATACCTATATTTTGAATTAAAATTAAATTAAGAAATTTTATATTTGAAATTTAATTGAAAAAAAATTGGACAGGACGGGTGTGGACCCCGCAGGTTTTTCAATTTGGGTAGATGCAAAAACAAATTTATTCATTCCTATAGTAGTATAAGTACATATACCAAAAGAATGAATACATTTTTCCCGTAATAGGTATATAAGAGAGAGTGTAAAAATGAATATATATGGCCATAGAGAAAGAAATTTCAATTAAATTTGAAAAAGAAAGAATTTAAAATATGTACCTAATACACATGTGTATTTTATATCTATATATTGAATTAAAATTAAAATTAGAAATTTTATATTTGAAATTTAATTGAAAAAAAATTGGACAGGACGGGTGTGGACCCCGCAGGTTTTTCAATTTGGGTAGACGCAAAAAAAAATTTATTCATACCTATAGTAGTATAAGTACATATAACAAAAGAATAAATAAATTTTTCAGTTAATAAGTATTTAAGAGAGAGTGTAAGAATGACTTTATATGGTCATGAAAAAAGAAATTTCAATTAAATTTGAAAAAGAAAGAATTTAAAATATGTACCTAGTACACATGTGTATTATATACCTATATATTGAATTAAAATTAAAATTAGAAATTTTATATTTGAAATTTAATTGAAAAAAAATTGAACAGGACGGTTGTGGACCCCACAGGTTTTTCAATTTGGGTAGATGCAAAAAAAAATGTATTCATACCTATAGTGGTATAAGTACATATAACAAAAGAATGAATAAATTTTTCAGTTAATAAGAATTTAAGAGAGAGTGTAAGAATGACTTTATATGGCCATAGAGAAAGAAATTTAAATTAAATTTGAAAATGAAAGAATTTAAAATAAGTATCTAATACACATGTGTATTATATACCTATATATTGAATTAAAATTAAAATTAGAAATTTAATTGAAAAAAAATTGGACAGGACGGGTGTGGACCCCGCAGGTTTTTCAATTTGGGTAGACGCAAAAAAAAATTTATTCATACCTATAGTAGTATAAGTACATATAACAAAAGAATGAATAAATTTTTCAGTTAATAAGTATTTAAGAGAGAGTGTAAGAATGACTTTATATGGCCATAGAGAAAGAAATTTCAATTAAATTTGAAAATGAAAGAATTTAAAATAGGTATCTAATACACATGTGTATTATATACCTATATATTGAATTAAAATTAAAATTAGAAATTTAATTGAAAAAAAATTGGACAGGACAGGTATGGACCCCGCAGGTTTTTCAATTTGGTAGACGCAAAAAAAAATTTATTCATACCTATAGTAGTATAAGTACATATACCAAAAGAATGAATAAATTTTTTACATAAAAGGTAATTAAAAGCGAGAGTAGGAATAACTTTATATGGCCATAGAGAAAGAAATTTCAATTAAATTTGAAAAAGTAAGAATTTAAAATAGGTACCTAATACACATGTGTATTATATACCTATATATTGAATTAAAATTTAATTTAGAAATTTTATATTTGAAATTTAATTGAAAAAAAATTGGACAGGACGGGTGTGGACCC